>JAQRGC011901109.1:0-10627 GCA_028659135.1 Plantago lanceolata
ACTCTCCCACAGTTTGGTTAAATGTACTTTTAAATTTGGACAAGTTTTATCATTTCCGGTCTGTAATTACAATAAGGCAGTTATGAATTGCATATCTATGCTAGAGGCGGCTCGAAATCTTGTTTCAAGTCTGATATTGTTTTATTTTGCATTTCGCAGAAGTTCCAGGCCTTATAATAGTGGTAACTGTCGTTGATAAGTTCGGCCGGAAGATGACCTTGATATTGATGACCATGTCAACTTTCGTCATGATGCTACCCCTGATGTGGCTTCAAAATGGCACTGTCACTACAGTTATTTCTTGCTCGCACATTCATTTCTGGAGGATTAACAATAGCTAATGTCTACTCCAAGGAGGTATATATACACATATCTCGGATGTAAGCCTGTAATTTACCAAACTCTGTACTGGGTCATCGTCCCTGACCTTAAAAGGTTCCATTTAAGAGTAAAAGGTTATCGAACTTATATCTAAACTTCCTAGAAGAATACAGGTTTTTCTCACAAGCAGTGTGATATTTCAATTGCCAGACTCCAAACTGATTTTTTTTTTTTTTTTTTTTTTTTTTTTTNCGGGGGGGCTTATATATATAGGTGTATTCCACTGGAACTAGGGCGAAAGGCGATAGACTTGCAAACTCAATGGGAAGAGTTGGTGGAATGGTATGCCCTTTGGTTGCTGTAGGACTACTTGGGTGTTGCCACCAAACCGCAGCAGTTGGCCTATTTGAAGCTGTGCTTTTCCTAACAGGGGTCTGTATTCTTCTTTTCCATATGAAACCAAAGGCTCTCAGTTGATGAATACCGGTGAATAAAGAGGCTTAGACTTCTATTGTGCAAGAGTATGGCATCCTAGTCTCAAGCATACACTTAGACATGATCTACAACCAATAAAATGGCAAACAGGCTAAAGATCCAGTATAGCATCTGTAGTTTTTATCAACAGCTATGATACTAAATTATAACTATCTGGCTTCTTCTATCGACGTTGACCTGTTTTGTTTTCTTACTGATACCACTTGTTTTCCGTGACATTTTGAAACCAATTCCAGAAGAACCAAATTCTACATGGAAATAAAAATTGCCTTTGCAAATAACTTTAACAGACATGATTCAGTGGATTTTGTACTGGTGAAGTTATCTGACTTAGCACTCAACAGTAGCAGTCACTTCAGTCTGGTGATGACCTGAGATCTTTTAGTGTTATTCTCCAATAACTATTTGTTATATATATGCACGTCTCTATTTATAACACCACAGCTTTTTCGAAGTTGATCGTTGAATGCTCATTTGGCAGCTATCTCTGAACATAAACAACCTGTGGTCCTAAATCCTAATAGATTCCTTATCACTTTGACAATGTTGTCATTTTATTTAATGGATTTTAAATAAAATTAGCAAAAGGTTGTGTGGCTTGAGCTGTTGTTACTATATATGTTTCAGCATCAAACGAACAGCACAAGTCACTGTAATCAAACCTTAGCAGGAAAATATATGGAAAGTGACGGTTGTGTCTGATTCTGAAAGTCTACTGAATCCAAGAAAGATATTAGTTAGTATAAGTTGGTGCATTTTCACTGTTATTTATCTTTCTCTGAGATACCAGGGAAAAAGATTACTGTCAGTTTTACATACCTGGATTGTCGACTGTCCTCGATTCTATCAGATGACGACCGACACACTGGATGAAGCGCTTTCCGCGGTTGGGTTCGGGAGGTTTCAGGGCCTTGCTATGGTTTTTGCTGGGATGGGATGGATTTCAGACGCTATGGAAATGATGTTACTGTCTTTCATAGGACCAGCACTGGAATCAGAATGGAACCTTTCGCCTAATCAAGAGAGCCTTCTGTCGACAGTCGTTTTTGTGGGGATGCTTTGTGGAGCGTACTTCTGGGGATTTATATCTGATGCTCATGGAAGAAGGTTGGTATTTTGACTATTTTCTTGTGTTTTTATTTTTTTATTTTTTACTGTTTTCTCAGCCTAACCACGAGCAACTTTTGTGTTCATTGCAGGATAGGATTTATTGGTGCAGACATAGTGATAGTTGCAACCGGAATCATAAGTGCGTTTTCTCCAAGCTACAAATCATTGCTAGTTTTCCGTTGTTTCCTTGGTGTGGGAGTCGGAGGTGTACCTGTGTTCTCAACGTGGTTCTTGGAGTTCATTCCAAGTTCTCATAGAGGTTCTTGGATGGTTGCTATGTCGAGTTTCTGGACTGTTGGAGCGATACTTGAGGCTTCCCTTGCTTGGGTACGTGACACTGCACATTTTCTTTTTCTAGGTTCTTGTTTCGAGTTAAATTTGATGGGAGCTAACAAAGGCCTGAAATCTGAATCTCTCAGTGAATTGTGGCAGCAATATTGTCATGTAATATTATGATTCTAATGCTCATACAGATTGTCTTGCCCAGATTGGGATGGAGGTGGCTGCTTGGATTGACAGCTACACCAGCTCTAATAGTACTTCTAATTTCTGGCTTTGTGCCCGAGTCTCCAAGGTTTCTATGTTCAAAAGGCAGAATTGTTGAAGCAAGGCGGGTTTTAGAGAAGATGGCTGAACTTAATCGAACAATAATTCCTGATGGAATTCTTCTTCCTGGCCAGACTACTCTAGAGTTGAAGGAAGAAAACGGTCCACCTGCAGAAATGCATCCAACTGAGAAAAACAAAATCTCTTATACCAAAACATACCTCAAATCAGTCCGAGCACTCTTCTCCTCCAAACTCCGAAGGACAACTCTTCTCTTGTGGTATTTATACTTTGCGTATGTATTCTCCTACTATGGAATCGTATTGATCACTTCCCAGCTGAGCAGTGGACGAAACAAATGTGGCTCGGTAACTATCCACCCAACCGGCCAGAATTCTAATCTGTATCTCGATACATTTATCACTAGCCTAGCAGGTACCTACGAGATTGCATGCTCTATGCTATCGGCTTGTATTCTTGTTTTCTTTGATAATTCTGAAAGTGTTATATTTTGTATTTTGCAGAAGTTCCAGGCCTTATAATTGCCGCAAGTGTTGTGGATAAGTTAGGCCGGAAGGTGACCTTGCTAGCCGTGACCATGTCAACGTTCATCATGATGATGCCCTTGCTGTGGCATCAAAATGGGACTGTCACTACAGTTTTGTTATTCCTCGCTCGCATGTTCATTTCTGGAGGATTTTCGATAGCTAATGTCTACTCAAAGGAGGTATATATCTGAGTGAAGATATTGATTTGTATTTTCATTGTAGTCTTGTTTAGCGTAAGGCTTTCAGTTTTTACTACCATTTAACTTTCGTGTAACTTATCAGTTACCTTATCAGAAACCGGCCACTTTAAACAGAACGCGTTACTGTTCTCTTGCTTACACCTGGGGAAATTCTACGTAAAAAAATGTTCTAAACAACTGGTATTTGAGAACTCATACAATTTCCAATCCCCTATTTTTATTTGCTTCTTTTAATTGTAGGTGTATCCAACAACTGCAAGGGCGACAGGTGATGGACTTGCAAACGCAATGGGAAGATTCGGTGGAATGATATGCCCTCTGGTAGCTGTAGGACTAGTTAGGGACTGCCATCAAGCTGCAGCAGTTGGCCTGTTTGAAGTTGTTCTTTTCCTTACAGGAGTCTGCATTCTTCTGTTCCCATACGAAACCAAGGGCACACGACTGAATGATACTGGTGAAGCATAGTAATCGTGCATGTCGCAGATAAAATGGCTATTATTCCTAAAAAAATAGTATATATCATGTATGTACAAACGCAAAAATAAATGCTCACAAAAGGTCTTACCCAGATTTAGCAAAAGCTTCAAGTCTGCATACTTGTGTTCATGTTTGTGTTGCAGGATTGTTTGGTTTGACTTGATGCAATTGACAATCTTTTCTTAGTGTCATGCTTAGTAGCAGCAGATTCATTCTGTTCTTGTTTTCAACTGGTCATGTGATAAGGTTGCACTATAAATACTTATAGTGATTGGATCTTTGATGCTATCTCCCTCCCAAAAACCAAAGGAATATTCAACATCACTTCTAAATAGTTTTCGAGATCGACTTGAACCATATATTGTACTACTAGAACTATTGCACCGTGTTACACACGGTGTGCTAGCCAAGTGCCCCGACCATATAGTCAAATTCTAGTAAATAGCAGAATCGTGGATATCCTCTATAAAAGTAAATCATACTATTCTCGGACCTGGTTTACATATTCAATCTCCAACAAATTCTAACATATGCTCCTGCAAAGAATTCAAATAGACTAACATGATTTCTACTAATGCTTCTAAACTATGTAGTAGTACCATTAGCAAAATATACAACTGCACTTCAGCAAAACAATTAAAAATCAATAAGATATCTTCAACATGGCGACGTGGTACTCGAAAGGACATTGTAATTGCACTAAAACAGATGCAAAACACGCGTGCGAAGCGTTACTTTATGAGTTTAAAAATACAATGAGATGGAGGATGGCTTGTTTCTTTCATCTTATCATATTGATAACTTTATATCATAAATCAATCTTCATATTAATTTAATCCAAGATATAAATGTATAAAAAAGAATGAAAGAACTTCTACAACTGATGACAGTCTAGAGTTGTGCCTAGAGTGTCTGCAAACACATTCTTAAGACACCCACCCATATTTCAAACAAACTGTAACATATGTCTTTGCGTTGTTACTTCTCTGAGTCAAGCGTGTGATCTAAAATTCTGTTAGACATAGCACAGCATCAACCAGGCTCAGAATATCAGAAATGGCCAAACCAAGTACAAACGGAATCAGACTATAGATTCGACTACGCCCTTTTCTTATTCAAGAAGAAGACTTTTGATAACAAAACGAGAACGATAAACAACCTCCTCTATCTATGTTTCCGCCTCTTTGTACTACTACTCATTGTCGTGTCTATACCTATAACCATAAAAGCCCTTCTTTCATATCAATACAAGAAAATTTAATCCATGATGCATTAGAGTAACCCAAGAACCGAAAAACAATTTAGAAAGCAATAATTTAGTTAGTTTTCTAACACTACCTGAAAGTTAGAAACCTTAGTAACAATCTCCTGCTTGCTTCATCATAAGCTCTCTTATTCTCCAGCAATTGAAGCCTAAGCTTCCCACATCCACGCATTCATGAAAATAGAGCCAGAGGCAGGAGAGTTAGGTGAAAAGTTGAGATATTTTCTTAAAAGCAAAATAGTAGTAAGCATAATTGGTTTGGTCTGTACCTGGGCAGAGGAATTAACTGATGCTTTGCAGCCATAAGCCCATAGCTAAGAGTAGCTGCAGGATGGATCCGCTGCATCAACTGTGATGTAAGATCTGTAACTGTGGTGCAACCCCACTATGTCGTAATTGCACAATTGGGGAAGAAGAACGGAGTGGGCAAAAGGGAAGGCGGCAGACAAACCAAACAACTTTTCTGCGTTTCAGGGGGAAGAGGGGATTGGCGTCTAGAATTCCAAACCCTAAACTGAGAGAGGAAAAAGGGAGTATATAAATCAAATTAACTGCTACAGGAAGTTACAGTGATTTGATACAGTATAGAATAGTGTTTTTGCTTTATTGACTTATTAGATATTGGTTGATTTAATTTACACAGTTACACTACAATTACATACTCGTATATACTCCCTCCAAATAAAATTAATTGTCGTTCGGGAGAAAACACAGTTTTTTAAGCAGCCTATTTAATATATCTAATGCAATTAAGACATACTAAGGTGAGCTAATATAAAATTAATTTTTTCACCTAACCAAGATGCAATCTAAATTGAACCTTTAACTATTTAAAATATTTGGAGCTAATCCTACGATTTAATCATATCAACAAAGACATATTAAGAAAATAAAATTCTTCTAATAAAGTGATTCACATAAATGAAAAGTAAAATAAGTCTCTCGGCAAAGTTATGGATTCAACGAAAGTAAAAAACACATAGGAAAATGAAAAGGCAAGAAGGTGAAAACCGTTCGGAAGTGGTTGATTTTATTTTAAGTTCGATGAGTTCTCTACGTTTATCGAAATCCAAAAAGAAAAGAAAAAAGGGACTAAAATTACAGAATATGTGAAACCTGGAGGACCGAAATAATAAATTCCAATACATGCGGGATCAAAATGAGAAAAAGGAATTAATCCGGTTCTAGAAGTAGCCTTTCCGTTTCGAACCTTGGGCAGGTTGGACTATAGCCTAGAACCTTCGGGTGCCAACTTCTTCTTCATCCTGTAAAACCCTCGCTTCACCGTAAAACCCTTCCGTCGATCTCGTGACGTTATCAATGGCGGCTCTTCTCAAATCGTTCCGTCGCCGTGAAGTTTCCTCAGCTCCTATCAGTGCCTTCAAAACTGTAAGCATAATTTCAGTGTTTATAAGAATCATTTGCTTTGTTTATTTTATTTCAGTTTTCCTGTAGATCTATCAATGTTTTTTGTGTTTATGTATGTAGATACTATACTTCGTATTTTGTAGAAATTAAACTAGTTGGAGATGATAATTTCATGTTTGGAATTTCATGCAAATGAATCGATGAGAATTTTGGTACTTAGAGAGAGAAGAAGCTAACCTGGAGTATAGATAGAATCAGAATAAATGAGCTTATGTTCTGTATTACTAGTTGATTGTTTGATACTTTGATTTCAGTTTTTCGAACCTTCGGAATTTTGTTATATAATCAGGACTCAGGAGAACAGAACTTGTTACTGCTTGATTGTTGATTTTCGGTTTTTTGAAATGTGATTTGATTGGTGTAAAATGTTTATGTTGATTTCAGCTGACAGGGAACACAAAACCTTCATGGGCTGTATGTAACAAATGGGCAGGTCTAGCTAGACCTTTCAGGTGTGTTACTGATGGATTTCCTTTTATAGCTAGTATTCGTTCTGCTGGTGCCAAACTTTAATTTTACCAATTATTGCAGCACAAAGTCCGTGGGAAATGATGTTATTGGTATTGATTTGGGTACCACAAACTCTTGTGTTTCTATTATGGAAGGAAAGGTATGAATCTGATTCTTGATAAGGAGCTTGTTTTCTAGTTATTGATTATGTTTGTTGTGGAATTGTAGTATCTTACATAGATTTATTTTTTTGTTCCTTTTAGAATCCTAAAGTAATTGAGAACGCGGAGGGTGCGCGTACTACTCCATCGGTTGTAGCTTTCAGTCCTAAGGGGGAGCTATTGGTTGGTACGCCTGCAAAGCGACAGGCGGTTACAAATCCAACCAATACGCTCTTTGGGACTAAGCGTCTCATTGGTAGACGCTTTGATGATCCTCAGACACAGAAGGAGATGAAGATGGTCCCATTCAAAATTGTCAGAGCTCCTAATGGGGATGCGTGGGTTGAAGCCAATGGCCAGCAGTATTCCCCTAGTCAAATTGGTGCTTTTGTTCTCACAAAGATGAAGGAAACTGCTGAGGCTTACCTTGGGAAGACAGTGAATAAGGCTGTGATCACAGTTCCAGCTTACTTCAATGATGCACAAAGGCAATCAACTAAAGATGCCGGAAGGATAGCAGGCCTTGATGTGCAAAGAATCATTAATGAGCCTACTGCAGCTGCTCTTTCCTATGGTTTGAACAACAAAGAAGGTCTTGTTGCGGTTTTTGATCTTGGAGGTGGAACTTTTGATATCTCCATTCTGGAGATTTCGAATGGTGTCTTTGAGGTACTAAACTAGTTTTCAGCATTGCTAGATACATGTGGTTCTGTTTTTTGGCTTTTGTTTTTTATTGGTTGTCTTTGTGATTACTTGTTACTTTGCAGGTCAAAGCCACAAATGGTGACACATTCTTGGGTGGTGAAGATTTTGATAATACACTATTGGAATTTTTGGTCAGTGACTTTAAGAGAACCGAGGGAATCGATCTGTCTAAAGACAGGCTTGCGCTACAGAGACTTCGCGAGGCAGCTGAGAAAGCTAAGATAGAGCTTTCATCAACATCTCAAACTGAAGTAAATTTGCCATTTGTTACTGCTGATGCATCTGGTGCCAAGCATCTTAATATAACTTTGACCAGGTCCAAGTTTGAGGCCTTGGTAAACGATCTGATTGACAGGACTAAAGCACCTTGTAAGACTTGTTTAAAGGATGCTGGCGTTTCTACCAAAGAGATTGATGAGGTGCTCCTTGTTGGAGGTATGACCCGTGTCCCAAAGGTTCAGGAGACAGTTGCTGAGATCTTTGGCAAGACCCCAAGCAAGGGTGTCAACCCGGATGAGGCAGTGGCCATGGGAGCTGCTATTCAGGGTGGAATTCTCCGTGGTGATGTGAAAGAGTTGCTTCTGCTTGACGTGACACCACTTTCACTTGGTATTGAGACACTGGGAGGCATCTTTACCAGATTGATCAATAGAAACACCACCATCCCAACAAAGAAAAGTCAGGTGAGTGATTTTATAATCTACTGATTATCTTGTTGAGTTGTGTTCAGAGCTTACATTGGTACTTTATGAGTTTATTCACATCAAGAGTGGGGGATTTTAATTGCTGAACGTGTCCATGTTAAAACATTGAATTGATTAAGCTGTCTTTTTTATGTGTGTCTCTGAGTTTTCAGAGTACTCTATTTGTAGGAAAATATGTTGGAAAAGTATGGATTCCTGGTAGAATGTTCATGTTGATTGCTGCCTTACCATGTTTAAGTGTTCATGTGATTATCCGCTTTTATTATCTTGCTTATTCTCCCTAGAACTTTGTAATTGTTGATATGGCTTCTTAAAGTTTCACCCAGACCGACCCTCATATTTGCCCTGATCTGCCTAGAAAATGTAGTATGTGTAAGGCGTTTTATATAGTTTTCGAACTCTTTGGCACAAATTTAGAGGTGTACTATTACTATATGCAAATGAACCTTAACTATACATTGTTCTTTTTTCAGACTTTCTCGACTGCTGCTGACAATCAGACTCAAGTTGGTATTAAAGTGTTGCAAGGAGAGCGTGAGATGGCTTCAGACAACAAGCTTCTTGGCGAATTTGAGCTTGTGGGTATTCCTCCCGCTCCCAGAGGCATGCCACAAATCGAAGTCACATTTGATATTGATGCCAATGGGCTTGTGACTGTTTCTGCAAAAGACAAAACCACCGGCAAGGAGCAGCAGATAACCATCCGCTCATCAGGTGGTCTGTCCAATGATGAGATTGAGAAGATGGTTAAGGAGGCGGAAATGCATTCTCAAAAGGATCAAGAAAGGAAGGCTTTGATTGACCTCCGAAACTCTGCTGACACAACAATTTACAGCATTGAGAAGAGCTTGAATGAGTACAGAGACAAGATTCCAAGTGAAGTGGCCACAGAAATAGAAACTGCAGTGTCAGATTTAAGAAGTGCAATGGGTGCTGAAGACATTGACAACTTAAAGGCCAAACTGGATGCTGCTAATAAAGCTGTTTCGAAGATTGGACAACACATGTCTGGTGGTTCTGGTTCTGGTTCTGGTGGAGGTTCACAGGGTGGAGATCAGGCTCCTGAGGCTGAGTATGAGGAGGTAAAGAAATGAAAACTTGCTTTGTTGGCCTAATCGACAATATGTTAACAAAAACACTTGCCTAGCTAGCTAGTTGTAGTACGAGAAGTTTCGAATGAGGAAATCATGTGCATACTGTTGAAGCTCTTAGCTGTAGATTGTTTTTTTGAGTTGGGTTTTGGTTGAACGAGGAAGGTTAAGGGCCAAGGGTTTTTGGTTGCTAAAACAAGAATTTACATTTGACAGAATATTAATTGCCTTGTGATATTATATTTTGTTGGTTGTGTGATTGTGTTCAGTTGGAATGAAGGGATTAAAATCTGGATTTGGCGATATTCTTTAGATTTTTTAAAGAACTAGCTGTATTTAAAAGAACTCATCTGATTATTTGTCATTTTGATCAAGTTAGCTAGTTACTCATCTGAATTGGCTGGGTAATTGATTCTATTTTTCCATATGCAGTCTGCCTTCACATTTGCCTTGTAGGACCTTGTCCTTGATAAATAAGTGGTGCTCTTTTTTTTCTTTTTTTAAAAAAGAGAAATTTATCGATATTATATCGGATCATACATCGTTAACTAATACATCATTTTTATCTCTTCACGCACTTGACAAGACCTTAAATGTTATGACATCTCAACCTGAACAACTGAGCTAGGTATCATTGGCTAATTTACACTGTTTTGATTCTAACCAACTGAGTTAAATCTCATTGGCTATTTACACTATTTTAATTCTAATCTTGAGGTAGGTCTCATTCCATTTTGATTAATTGAGAAGTCACAATATCATCACAATAATATGTCATGGTTAAATACTTAAATTGAATAATTTTATCCTAGTAATGAAGTTGGTTTCTCTGAATATCACCACAATATCACCAATATTATCTTTTGATTGATTAGTTGAGAAGTCACTATATCACCACAATATCATTTTATTAATACATGGAATCAATCATTTTCCCCTAATCAAATATTCATGGAGCCTGCATAGGATATGATGCTCAAATAATTGAATTGAAGTATTGGACTATTAGGAGTTGTATGAATTTATTTAACTTTTAAAAGTATTAATGGAAGTATAATAATATGAATTCCACACATGTCCAAAAGAAATCTACGATCACCATCATACATCTGTACATGTAGGCCGTA
>JAQRGC011901376.1:0-12275 GCA_028659135.1 Plantago lanceolata
ATTTCCAAGTGCGCAGGTACTTAGCATATTAGCCTCGAGAAGTGAAGTGAAGGAGAGGATTGCACACCCCTACCAATTTGCAATCGATTATAGAAGAAGTCCCAAGCGCGCGACCTAAGTGCGCATCAACAAAAAGGTCCCACATCATTGGCGCCCACCGTGGGGCAGATTCTCTAAAAAGCCAATCTCAATCCCCGTACTCGTGATGCCTCCAAAACGTGTACCCAAAGCTGCAAGCCGTAAGAAGCAGGGAGAAGGTGCCACCACGAGTAACATGAAAAGCCAACCTCCAGTTGGCAATGATGCGGACAACAACACTGAAGCGGCTCCGGTCCCCAGCCCCTCCCGAGCCTCATGCTCGTGGGGTACAGAGCGGAGCGGGAAGTCGCAGAATAGATCCGAGTCCCGTGCCAGGACCGCGTCACGAGCCACATCCGACCGCCACTCTAGCAGGGAAACCAGTCAGCACACTACCCGTGAAGAGGAAACAACTGTCGAGCGCCTAACTTGTAGATTGCGCGAGCGACAGACAGAGCTCCAGCGCGAGCGTGAGGCCCTGGAACAGCGAGTGGCGAAAGCCAGGCTAAGGCGACAAAATCCACGACCCCCACGGGTCGTGATACTCAATGATGGAACAGAGGTCGACCTAGATCGTCTCCCACCCGGGATGAATGATGAACAACTCCTGTACTTCTTAGAGCTGCTCAATGGTCGGAAGAGACATGCTACGACCTCGAACCACCCATCTCAGAGACAAAGGTATGATAGCACGAGGGCCAGAGACGTGGTGGACATCACGGACTCCAGATCCAGAAGAATGAGCTCGAACCATCGCGGCGACCAAGAGGCTGACAGTCGTGGGGAGCCTAGGAGGTTTGAGAACTTGGTCAACAGATGCCCCGTGACGGAAAGACTTGGTAGTGATCTCAGAATTAGGCTCAACGCCCAGAGAAATGCGAGAGCTGGGAACGAGGCTCTTAACTTAGAGTTGGATGACCAGGGAGCACCCCAGGCCAACCCACAGACCGCGGTACCAGTCACGACTGTGGTGCCCACCACGAGTCCGGCACCCGGGGTGGCCCCTGTCACAGAAAATGAGGCTCTCCGTATCATGGAAGAGATGCCCGGGTTGTTCACGGACCCAGTTACGGGAAAAAAGCTCACCAAGGAAGAAATTTGTGCCCAACAAAAGGCATTGAAGGACCAGGTTGAGGTCGTATCCAAGATAGTGCAGGTGCACGAGAAGGAGATATTCAATACTCCAAATCCCCTCTCACTTGAAATCCAATCCGCAAGGATTGATAAGACGATTCCCCCATTGGAATCCTACTTTGGGAAGAGTTGCCCGGAGAGCCATCTCATGCGATACCAAAGCAAGATGGGTATCTACGGGCACAACAAAGATGTCTTGGCATTGACCTTCCCCACTACATTATTTGATGATGGCATGGAGTGGTGGATCAAATTACCAAGTGGGAGCATCAAGTCATTTGATCAAGCTTGTAAGCTATTTGTCGAGAAGTTTGCCCGCATGAAGCGAAAGAAGAAGTCTATAAGTTTGCTCATCGGGACCATCCAAGGCCCTAACGCGTCCCTTAGGGACTTCCTTGGGAGGTTTTGCAAGGTGGCAGAACTAGTAGAGACTCATACCGTTGTGACGAGAGTGGAGATCCTCTATGGGAACCTCCACAATCGCCAGCTGGCTGACTCCATAGCCACGGCACAACCTAAGTCCGAGAAGGAATTTGAGGATATCTGTGACAGGTTCATATACTTGGAGGAATTCAAGAAATACATCCCTATCCGGGCTGGAGAAATTGTGAAAAAAGAGAACCCTGCTCCCAAGGTTGAACCACCTAGGCCTAAGCCAAAGTATGAGCAGAGATACGACGGAATTCCTAGGCCACCCAAGGCTCTAGGATTTACTAAGTTCACTGAATTGAACAAACCTAGGTCTGAGATCCTCTCAATCATGCAAGGTTGCAATATGCCCATCCACTATCCTCCCAAGATTGCACCAGACCGGGCCCATCCCAACTGCAAGAAGTTTTGCAGCTTTCACAAGAGTAGGGGTCATGATACCAATACTTGTACTAACCTAAAGATAGAGATGGAGAAGAACGTGAAGACTGGCAAGCTCTTGGAACACGTGGCCAACACGACCCCTAGTGCCACTCAGACTTAGTTACCTCCACCCCCTGTAGGAGAGTCCGCTCCACCAACACACCCTGATTCTGTGCAACCGGAGGTGCAGGAGGAGCTAACCGAGGGGCTAGATCCCAACAATGTCCATAACATTCCCTAACGTGGCCACAACAATACCATTTGGGGAGGCCCGATAGGAGGAAGCACTAGGAATGACCGGGAAAGGACGGCACAACAAATCCTTTGCATGGATAAAGCTTTTGGCCCCCTCATACCCGAAGGCACCAACAAGATACATTTCGATGAACGTGAGATCCCAGCCCCTTGTGCTGGAGGAGGCGAGGTCATAGATCTCGACCTTCCTTTGGTGGTTACAATTGATATTGCGGCCTTTACAATCTCTAAAGTTTTGATTGACACCGGGTGCTCTTGCAACATCATCTTCGCGGACACTCTAGCCAAGATGGCGGTTAGCACCAAGGGCATCCTCCCGGTTAAAGGCTCGCTCAAGAGATTTGAGGGAGGACCCGTAAAACCCATAGGGGCCTTGCACCTAGCGGTCTCCATGGGTGAAGCTCCCAATAGAGCCACACACTTGCTCCTATTCATAGTGGTGGACATACCGTTTGATTACTGCGTGCTCTTTGGTCGTCTGGGGATAAACTAGTTCAGGGCCATACCGTCCACCTTCCATAACAAGATGAAGTTCCCTACCCCCCAGGGTGTAGGTGAAGTCATTGGAGATTGGAAAACCGCGTGGAAGTGTTACTCTATGTCCACTAGACATTGCAATCAAGAGCCAGAAGGAGAGCTTATGGTCTTGAGCCACATGGGAGTACTCCCCGACATCCTTGTGATGGGAAACGGAGAGCCCCAACCTAAGGAACACGAGGAATACCAAGTCATCCCAGAAATACCATGCGCTCCTACTCCTGCTAGGCGCCGCATCCAAGAAGAACGACTAGAGCCTAGAGAGGCTATTCGAGAAGTCCAAATCATAGAGGGATTCCCAGAAAAGGTGGCACATATTGGGAGAGAGATGTCCCAAGAGGTGGAGCTCAAACATGTGGAATTCCTTAAGGCCAATGAAAAAATGTCTTCGCTTGGGGCACGGAGGACATGAAAGGAATTGATCCAAGAGTAGCAGTACATCGCCTCAAGGTAGACCCCAAGGTCACTCATTTGAGACAAAGGAAGAGGGACTTTTGTGCCGCGGATAATGAAATCATAGCCGAGGAGGTCTCGCGCTTACTCAAGGCGGGACACATCAAGGAAGTTAGATACTCCAATTGGCTTTGCAATGTGGTGCTAGTGCAAAAGGCACCGGGCAAGTGGAGAATGTGCAATGACTTCACTCGCCTCAACAAGCATTGCCCTAAGGATCCCTACCCCCTTCCTAGGATTGACTTGTTGGTGGATTCTACCGCGGGGTGCGCCCTACTTAGTTTCCTTGATGCTTATCAAGGTTTCTACCAAATCCGCATGGCTAGGGAAGATGTGGAGAAGACCGCGTTCTTTGCCAATGGATCCATCTATTGCTTTAATGTCATGCCTTTCGGCTTCAAAAATGCGGGAGCCACATACCAAAGGCTCATGAACAAGATATTTGCCGAGGAACTCGGCAAGACCATGGAGGTCTATGTAGATGACGTACTCGTCAAAAGCAAGGAAGAGGACCAACACATAGCACATCTCACCAAGTGTTTCGCCATCTTGTCAAAATTTGGGATGAAGCTCAACCCGGCCAAGTGCACCTTTGGGGTGAAAGGGGGGAAGTTTCTAGGATACATGGTGATCGAGAGAGGGATTGAGGCAAACCCAGAAAAGATAAGAGCCATACAAGAATTGCCCCACCCCACTAACCTCCATGAGGTACAACAATTGGTTGGCAAAGTGGTAGCCCTTAGTCGATTCATTTCCAGATCGGCGGAGAAGAACTTGCCTTTCTTCAAGGCGCTTAAGAAGACGGAAGTGTTCACTTGGGGCAAGGAGACCCAAGTAGCTTTTGAGGAATTGAAGGACTACTTGCAAAATCCACCGCTCCTTGCCAAGCCCGAATTCGGGGAGCCGCTATACCTCTACTTGGCTATCTCGGGCCTCACCATAAGCTCGGTTCTTGGGAAAATCAAGGCCAATGAAAATCTCCCAGTATACTACTTGAGCAAGGCTCTATCCCCCGCGGAGACTAGGTACTTGGAAATTGAAAAGTATGCTTTCGCACTCATCCACACCACGAGGAAGCTCAAGCCTTACTTCGGGGCACACAAGGTCATTGTGCTTACAAGCCAACCCTTGAAGCAAGTCCTAGGAAAGCCAGAGACCTCCGGAAGAATGGAAAAATGGGCTATAGAACTCACAGAGTTCGACGTTGAGTTCCAAGGACCGACCTCCAAGAAGGCCCAGGTATTGGCGGACTTCTTCGCCACATATCCTTCAGACTCCCAAGACCCATCTCATGACTTCACTTGGGAGCATCCCGAATTGCACGACAAGAGTCACGGCACCTTGGAGGCACCAGTTGACATGGTGGTGGATGAAGAAGTTGGGGATGCACCCAAGGCTACAAGGCTATGATTGGTGTGCTGGATAAAGATGTAGACATGTTCTTTCTCAATGAACCCGAGACGAATGAGCCCATGGCTCCGAAAAAGAGAATACTCCCTAGTACCACACTAGGGGACGAAGAAGAACCTAGCCCCAAAAGGAGAGAACTTGTAGATCATGGCGAGATATGGGAGCTACAAGTCGACGGATCCGCAACTGGGAGGTCCGCTGGGATTGGGGTTTATCTCATTAGCCCCTCTGGGGAAATCCTACAATATGCCATCACTTTGGATTTCAAGGCCACCAACAACGAGGCAGAGTATGAGGCCCTTCTAGCGGGTATGAAAATGGCCAAGGCATTGAATGTCAAGAAGCTACACGCTTCTACAGATTCCCAACTTGTGGCATCCCACTACTCCGGAGCCTTTGCTACCAAGCAAGCTTCCATGGTAGAATACTTGGCGGTCTTGAAGAAGGAGGCGGAAGGCTTTGAGGAATTCCAACTCTCGAAACTTCCTAGGGAACAGAACGAGAAGGCTGATGCCTTAGCACGATTTGATTCTGCTTCTGGGGCCCTTGATACCCGGGGCGTGATCCTGATGAACGTAGATATCCCGTTCCTACTCTATAGAAAAAACCAAGTGTTGAGCATCTCAGAAGACACTTCATGGATGGCGGATCTTGTAGCCTACTTGGCTCAAGGTATCCTACCCCGGGATCCAGTGAAGGCTAGGAGGGTCCAATACCGCTCCTACCGGTACTACCTTAGAGGCTCCGACCTCTACAAACGGTCTTTTGGGGAAGTGGATTTGAGATGCGTTCCTCCCAGCGAAGTCCAAACCATACTTGATGAAATTCATGCTGGAAGCTGCGGCAACCATTCTGGGGGCCGCTCTTTGGCCATGAAAGTTTGGAGACAAGGATACTATTGGCCGTCACTAGCCAAAGACGTAATGCTCACTACCAAAAGATGCGTGGAGTGCCAGAAACATGCCAACATCCCTCACCAACCCACGACTCCAATGATCCCTGTACCTATCACTTGCCCTTTTGATAAGTGGGGGTTGGACATTGTTGGCCCATTTCCTACCAGCACAGGACAGAAGAAGTTCATCATAGTCACCGTGGAGTACTACTCTAAGTGGGTTGAGGCAGAGGCCGTGAGTACGATCACTGAAAAAGGAGTTATGGCCTTCATTTGGCGCAATATTGTATGTCGCTTTGGGCTCCCGCGCGTGCTCATTTCGGATAATGACACCCAGTTCTCCGGGCACAAACTTATAGATTGGTGCAAGATGAGAAATATCGAGCAAAGATTCACAAGTGTCGGCCATCCCCAAGCTAATGGTATGACCGAGGTCACGAACCGCGCCATTGTGAGAATGCTGGAAAGGCGCCTCGCCGAACACAAGAGAGATTGGGTTGAGGAATTAGATGGAGTCCTTTGGGCTTATCGTACCACATCCAAGGTTGCTACTAGGGAGACCCCCTTCAACATGGTATATGGCTCAGAAGCGGTTATCCCAGTTGAAACTGTGCTCGAAACCATGAGAATCCAAGGATACCCGCCCAAGGACAACCACACCTCCAGGACCTTTGATCTGGACATGCTTGATGGAATCAGAACTAAAGCCCTAGCCAACATCTTGAGGTACCAAGCAATTGTCGCCCGAGCCTACAACAAGAATGTGAAGACCCGCGAATTCCAAGTCGGGGATCTTGTTTTGAGGAAGAGAGATATTCTGAACAATGTCCGGAAAATGGGAGACAATTGGGAGGGCCCCTACAAGATCATAGCTGCAAGGTCCAATGGAAGCTATGAGCTAGAGGACGATCGTGGGAACCAAGTTCGAAGGCCATGGAACTCCAAGAACTTGATCAAGTTTTATGCTTGAGTATCCCCACTAGGAACAATTGTTTTGAGGATAGGATGTTTTGGAGTTTCACTTCTTTTGGAACCCGGACCTTAGAGTCCCGGTAATCTGTAATTGGCCTTGAAGCCCTCAGTTGTACTTGAAGGTTCCTATCAATGCAACGACTTTTGGAAAAAAACATTGAGTTATTTCAGGAAGCAACCCAGGTGAAACTTCCAGGTGCTCAGACACACCTTGATGACACCAGGGTGAATGATTGGGTAGGCAGTAAGTTGGTAAGGCCAAACATGCTTAGCCTATCCTGATCCCCAAAAGGCAATTGTATAGCTACGTCTCTTGACTTACAAAGTCATCACCATCCACGAGGATGGGGGACGTATGGTCAGCAGGTTGAAGGATCAACTTGCTTTGACCATATCGATCCAACAAAAGAGAAGCATGCAGACCTACTAGGACTTGAACTCCACAAGAGTGAGTCCCTTATGAAATCATAGTAGAATAAATACCACATGTGTGTGCACGACTGGGGGGACTCGTGCCCACTCTATCTGCCTCATACAGTTTACTGAGATACTGGGGGGACTTGTGATCATCCCAAGAAAATCTCAAGTAAAGATGAAAACACACGGGCATCAGGGTCGTAAGATATGCGACCACAATCTACTAAAAGAAGGACTGATATCCTACGGTCGTGACGATCGTAAGCTCTATCCAGTCCGACCAAAAAAGACTTGGTTTATTTTATGATAAACTGATGAAAATGGCACGACTAAGAGATCGCTGCAAATACTTGAAAAACAATGCAGGTATTAAGATAATATTACACGAGCACGATGCTCGGGAAAATTGCAAGCCACTCAAGGATGACTTGAGTAATATTCAGATGATGTTCATACGATCCCCACACACGGGAGGGACATTGTTACCAAATCAATATTCGGAGCAAATTATCACAAGTACTGAAAATAAAAACTTGATCGGAAATTCAGAGTACATCAATAACACGGGGCATACCCCGGCTTCTCATTTCACACGGCTTCGGGAGTCGGAGTGGGCACTTGGTCCTGGGTCTGTGCAGCAGCATCTTCACGAGCCTTACACTCGGCTTCCAACCTGGCAACCTCTGCTTCCTCCTCGGCAAGATATTTCTTCTCATGAGTAGCAAGATCCTTGTCCTCACGATCCCGGATGCGCACGTACTCGGGGTCCACAACGTCCTCTTTGGCCTGCTTCTCGGCCAGAATGGTGGCATAATCAGGATGCTGGTACTCGGAGGATTCACCCACAACTTGATATGGGATATGGAGAAACTTTTCATTCTGGTACACGAGCTTCAGCATCGGATCGATGACTCCAAGTTGGAGAAGCTTTGGAACCCAACTCGGGAGCCACTTTCGTGGAGGGAAGCGTTCTGGGGCGTCACGGGGGTCATTAAATGGAAAGAATTCTTCCCTGGACATAATGCCTTGGTCGATAGTTGGATCCAATTCATACTTCTTAAAGGCTCCATCAGCCATGGGATCCAACCCCAACTTTCCCAGATTAAGCACTCCATCGGGCAACTTGTCACGAGCCTGGAGTTGTTGAAGTGCAGCATTGAAACCCTCAGCCTTTAGTCCCGCCTCTCGTACGGCGCCCTGGAATCGAAAGGAGTAGCTTCCCAAGTAGTCTCTCACGGCCTCCCACCGAGTCTCTGACAGGCTCTTAAGCATACGGGTCCGAAAGTCATATAACTTCCTATCCAAGGCAAGGAAAGCCTTGTCGACCCTGTTGAAGTCCTGGCGCCACCTGTCACGAGAAGCACGCAATTCATCAAGGGCGGCCGTGAGTCGGGAAATTTCAGCAGCGTCCTTCACGGCCTTCTCCGAAGCCTTTTTCGGGGCTAAGTTAAGGTCCGCGGCCTGGGTCCTCGCGTCCTCCAGTCTCGTGGTCAGCTCCTCCACGGTCTTCAAGGAACTGGCGCCGGCCTCAGCACTCGTGGCAACGGCAAGCCAATCCTGGAGCTACAGTCGGGCAAAAATAAATGTCATATGATGAGGCAAATAATACGAGCAAAAAACACTTAGTAAAATTTTGAGTAAGTTACCTGATTGCTAGTCTCACGAAGAGCAGCCATACGCTCCTCGATAGTCATGCTCGTGAGCTTGGTCTTGTAACCATCCCGGAAGGCAGTCTCAGCCAAGTCCGACAGACGGGGGGCCCTCGTATTGCGCCTGGAGGAAGGCCTTGGAGTCCTACTCGGAGAGCGCTCTGGCTCTTTCCTTTTCTGCCCCTGGCCAGCACCCGCATCATCCACGTCAACGATGGTCGTGACATCAGTCTCTCCAGCTCCGGCACCCGCAGTCGTGGTCTCCTTTAGCTTTTGATAGGCGACGATATCCGGAGGATTGGCCATTTCCAATTTGATCGTGGGGTGCTTCTGATCTTCCAGACGCTCAAGAGCAGCGACATTCTCATTGTCCACCTTCAAAGCAATGTTGAAAAAATCCATTTGTCCTATATACTCCCAATGTGCTGCACGAGTAAGAAGAATGGGGTTAGAAGACAACACTTATGTAAAATTCGAGAAAAGAGGATAGCATGATACTACGGGTATGACACTCGTGGTATACCTATGTCCCTAATACCCTCAACCTCACATGCTACGCTTCCAAAACCCGCGAGATAGGGGAGGGGTCGTGAGCTGTAGCAGAAGAAAAACTTCTTGTCCTCGTTCTTCAAACGGTGCGACGATTGTAACCAACTTGGGTTATCCTCAAATTTGCACGGCAGTCGGGGCGTCTCAAACTTGTCTTCTCTGAACTTCTTGGGCAAATTCCAACTCTGACCCTTGGTACGGCGCACGTAGATGTACCTATTTCACCAGTCGGAGCCCCAAGAAGTTTGAATAGATCGGATCCACGAGTACCCTGCTCGTGACACAAAGTAGAACATCTTCTTGTTTTCAGGCGAGGGCATCACCCGGAACACCTTCAGCATATTCTCCAAATTGAAGAGTATCCTCTTCAACTTGCAGTACACTCCGAAGCAGATAATAAAACCAAGTGCATTTGGAGTCAATTGACAATGGGGCATCCTCAGTCCCCGTAGTATTGCAGCAACGCTGTCCGCCATCGGGAGCTTCCATCCAGCACGAAGATGGGCCTCGTGCACAGAAATGTAACCCGGAGGAGGATTGTAGAACACGTTCTCCGGGCCAGGGATCTTGATCTTCACCCCGTCCCCCAGCTCGTAGGCCTTGCGCCAGATCTTAGCCTCGTTCATGGTCACGGTGCTCGGACAATCAGGCAGAGCACCATCCTCGTTGAGTTCTCCCTCGGGGTCTAGTATGGTGATTGGTACTCGTGGACGGGGAAACTTCCACTTGTTTGCTTGTTCTCCCCTGGTGTTACTCGAGGGTCGAGGCCGCCTCACGACTTTGAGTCTCCTGAGGCTACTCCGGCTCCGGTTCATCATCATCTTGAGCCAAGTGGAGGAGCTCTATGTCCTGTTCTTCCTCCTCCAATTCATTCTCCTCCTCCTCCGACTCTGGTTCACGGCCACCAGCAGGGAAGAACTGAACAGTCTTACCATCCTTGTCACGGCCTAAGATAGGCGCTGCTCGGGATGATCCCTCAGCCTTGTCAGTATGTACCTTATGACGCTTGATCCCGGCTTGCTCCTCTATCTCACGAGCCTCAGCCTCGCGGTTCTCCCGTTCAGCGTCCTCGTGAGCTTCTAATTCATCTATGGTCATGATGGACTTAGGGTCCCAGCCACTGGTTCCCGTGTCCATCAAAAGAGGCTCGGGGTTTATGACGTCCATTAGCTCGCCGTCATCAAAACGAACGTGATCCCCGGATTTTGTCACTGAGAAAGGACGAGCTGGGTTAGGACGGGAAGGGCGTGGGAGTCGTGGTGGAGACACACGACCCCCAGCATATGGTGGTAAATCAAAAGAAGGAAAATCTAGAGGAAGAGCACGATAATTCCTACCAAGTGCGGCAATATAGGCCTTGTAATACTTATACCGGCGAGAGTCGCCCCAGGGAATGTTCTCCAAGTCTTCAGGCCACGTGATGGGCATGTTTTGAAGCGCCACTTGAGAAGACTCAGATAATCCGAGCCCCATTAAGCCTTTGCCACCGGTCGTTCTCAGTGATATGGCTTTCCCCGGGCGTTGTCCTCGTGAGGATGTACTCACGGAGTGACTTGACACGCTGTCATCACTCGTGTATCCAGCACCTTCAAAGCGGTTTTGAGAATCGGACTTAGTCTCGGACATCCTACACGGGGCCAAGAAAGAAGGGTGAGATGGATTTGTGATGTCCGAGAGCCGCGGAATGACTAAGTACCCGACCCTCATACTCGTACAATATAAAATATATCATCATTCAAGGAAAAAAGACAAGTGGTGAAAGATACTTACTTAGCAAAAAAGGTGTAGAGGTCGTGGAGACTGAATGCGAGTCGTGAACCTGGTATGACGGTTGTACACGATAAATTTCACAAGAGACTCCTTCTCGTTGGACCTGGATTGGCACTCATGGAGACAAATTCTTGAGAGAGAGTCTGGCTAGAGTGATAAAGTGGAAGTGACAAGTGAAGAGAATTTTCCGCCTATTTATAGGCGCGGGTTCAGTTCCCCAAGCCAGTGCGCGGGCCACTGGCCAAACGTCTCGGCCCGCCCGCCTAGAGGACTCCAACAGTCACCTTAGAAATCCACCCTCATTATTACCTCGCACATTCCCAAGACGGAGCGACTCTCGAGTGACGGCTGGTCGGCCAGCATGCGTGGATGTGTGACAGTCGTGGATAATCAATACCACGAACAGCACCCAGTTAGGCTAAGCCGTGACCTACAGCCATTGCAAACGGATGGCTCTTGTACGAACCATGCCCCGTCTCCCATCCCTTTACACAAGTGTGGCTTTCTTTCAGAAATACATCCACTTTCACCTAAGTCTTTTCAAACTTAGCTGAAACTNGGGGGGGGGGGGCGAAGGAAGGGAGAGAGCCACAGAAGGGCAAATGGTATGAGAGACGTGGGAAAGACAAGAAATCTCAGACCCATTGACGACTCTGACGGCTACACCAACACTCTAATAATTCCTCAACCATCTCCTTCTGAGATACTTGGGAACTGGGGGACTTATGATGGTGTATAAATATCACCAGACGAATTAGAGGGCGCTCTGTGAGAAAAAAGACTAAGGACGTGTAGCCTTAAGTCGTCTAGAACTTAACAGCAGAAAAATATATACAAAGCCCCCGACCCTCGGTACCAAGCCCCACGAGTCCGGCAATCGTGCCATCCAGGGCCGACCTAGACTTGTGTTACAGATGAAGGGAACAACATGAGTATGGTACTCGAGTAACATAACGTAAGAGCTTACACGACTCCCATACCCACGAGCCAGAGTCACCAAAGTCTGCAAGAAGGGAAACTTCTAACGGCGGGACCTCCACGAGTATGGTACTAGGGGGCAAGACTGGTAATCAAGCCTCTTGATGGAGTTGCTAATGGGCCAGATCTATGCTTATTGGGCCTCAAGCCCAATAAGAGCCCATGGACCTTGTCCTTTAGCCTGACTTAATCTGAGACGGACACTTGGCGATCATCCAAGCCACCTAGTACACTCCTACCTCTATAAATAGGCTCATCTAGCCTCATTTATGGACAAGCAATCATAACTCAAGAGAGCTCTCAAGTAAGCTCCAACTACTCCACTC
>JAQRGC011901882.1:0-12127 GCA_028659135.1 Plantago lanceolata
GGGGAGTTTGACTCCTCCCCATCTTCTTTCCTTCTAGGGTTTTGTTTCTTGGAGACTAAGTCAAATTCCTAATTAGACTTCTAAATTGTTTAGAGTTCTATATGAAAATTTGGTTAGTAAATCTGACTATAAATACATGGCATTGTATTTTAGCTTAAGATACAATTATTCTCTACAGAATACATCTCTATCATATCTTATCCATCTCCAGATTTTGAATAAAACCTTCCTGGCGGTTTTGACTAGCAACGACTGGTGGATACCAAGCTTTGAAGATTGTGCATGAGTCATCCTGACGAAGAGCTTGATGTATTCGATTTTGAAGAATACACAGACGATCTTGTTGCCTTGACTGACGAGCAAATCGAGGAGCTCTACTTCATAAACAAACAGAACGAACTACTGGTTGATCCGATTCTGTAAGTGTATCAACCCTCGTTTCAGTTATGTCATATAATCATGAGCATGATCTTGTATGTGAAGAAAATTTTAAATTTCCGCTGCGCCATCTTTGAGATACTTTTCTTACATATTTACTAACAGTATGATCTATTGGGGGGAAGATGAAGATCTACTAAGATGCAAACACTATGGGGCGGATAGGTACAGTCGGTACAAGAAGAAATGCTGCCATGAAACGGCAGAGTTAGAACCTCTCGTACCATAAATTTTGGTATTTTTCCATAGCTCCTCAGTTGAAGAGGTTGTTTGCTTCAAAAGCATGTGCAGACAAAATGAGGTGGCACAAATAGAGAGTTATCTGGCCAGAAGACGAGGGTCAAATGGGTCACCCATCAGACTCGTCTTCATGGAAAGATTTTGATGCAAAATTTTATGAGTTTGCAGCTGAGCCAAGGAATGTGAGGTTGGCACTTTGTACGGATGGTTTTAACCCATTCGAAAGTGACCGGAATTACTCATGTTGGCCGGTGATGCTAACACCATGCAANGTGATTGCTTGAAAGAATCTTTCATGTTCTTGACAGTCTTGGTTCCGGGGCCATACGATCTAGGGCAGAAGTTGGATGTATTTACAACCTCTCATGAAGGAGCTCCTCGAGTTGTGGGATGATGGTACCCATGCATATGATGTGTCGACGAAGACAAACTTTACTTTAAGATCGGCTTTACTGTGGACCGTGAGTGATTTCCCTGCATACTCTATGCTCTCGGGGAGGAAAACAAGCGGATTCAAGGCTTTTTCTCCATTGTTTGGACGACATTGATTCTATTAGGCTGCCGAAGAGTGGGAAAGAATCTTGGTTTGATTTGTCATCACAACTTCCTACCTGATGATCACCCATTCAGAAAAAATAAGGATCAATTCCTTAAAAACAAAGTGGAGACGAAGAAACCTCCAAAAGAACTTTCTCGTGCACAACAATTTGCTATCATTGAGCACTTGGGTTACGTACAAGAAGGTGGCTGAAGTGGGTTGGAAAAATACAATGAGAATATTACGAGTACATATGGTTGGAAAAAGCGAAGCATCTTATGGATTTGCCTTACTGGAGACATCTTATCATCCGGCACATGTTGGACGTCATGCATATTCAGAAGAACGTGTTTGAGAACTGCTTCAACACCATATGCCAAATACCGTAAAATCTCGGGAGTACATTGGGTAAGAGGCATGAGTTGTTAAAGAAGAATGATGATGGCAAGTGGCGATAGGCATCTTACACATTGGACAAAGACGGTATGGGACGACTCTTTGAGTGGGTAAAGGCGGTGAAATTTCCTGACAATTATTCTTCAAAATTGGCTCGGCGTGTCGATGCACATAAGACAAAGATGTACGGGATGAAAAGCCATGACTGTCATGTGTTCATGGAGAGGCTTATCCCGGTGGCATTTTGGGACCTCTTACCAAAACCTGTGTGAGTGCATTGACCTAGTTGCGTTTGTTCTTCAAGAATCTATGCACATGAGTTGTCGAAGTTGAAGTGCTAGAAACACTTCAAAAGAACATACCATTGATTTTGTGCGAACTTAAGCGTATCATTCCACCTAGCTTCTTCAATTCTATGGAGGAATTGCTTATTCATCTCCCCCGAGAGGTGTTTCTTTTGGGGGACCAGTTCAGTATCGCTGGATGTATCCATTTGAGAGGTACACATTTAAGTACCAATCATGATTACTCTTAAATTATAAAACCACACTTGTTTATTAATTCTAATTATAAATGCTGAACGATTGTAACAGATATACTTAGGCAAGTTGAAGAAATATGTGAAGGACAAAGCTCAGTCTGAGGGTTTGATTGCCATTGCGTACATTAGGGTAGAAACTGATACATTTTGCTCCTACTTCTTCGAGGATGATGTTGCTACAAAGGTTAATAGGCCAGCTTGATATGCAGACACCTTTGAACTGCAACATGATCATGAAGCTACACTTTCTGTCTTTAAGGTGTCGGGTAGAGAATATGGTAAGAGTGGCAATTCTGGTTGACCGACAGGGAATACAATGCAACACACTCTTACGTCCTTCAGAATTGTACCGAAGTTGAACCATTCTTGAAACAATTCTATGTGTAAGTTCCTTTTCACTTCGACTTCCTAACACTTACATTTTAGTTACCATTCTAATATTAAATCATATCATTTGGATGTGTAGTTGGTTCAAATACAAATTATTGGAAGAAGATCCAATTATGGCAGACGACACCATTGTAGATATCATATCAGAGAAAACGGTGACTGATTTCCTTCCATGGTTCAAGAAGCACATCCAAGATCCCACCAACAACATTAGATGTCTTTACCTTAGAGCTCTAGCAAGCGGTCCAATGAGAAGTTTCACCGCCTTCCAATCATACATAGTCAATGGACTCAATTAGGTTCAATAGCTGTGCCGGTGGCACGAGCAAGGCTACAACGAACAATGGGGTTTGGGTGAAGGGTGCAGATCTTGGAGGTGAGGCTTATGAATTTTACGGGAAACTGAGACGAGTCATTCGCCTTGAATATCCCGGTATCCCTTTGAAAAGGACCGTTTTGTTTGAAGTTCATTAGTATGATCCTATTCCAGAAGGTACAAGGATGATTGAGTACGAGATGGTTGACATAAACCACAATAAGAAGTACATGAAGTACGAACCGTTCATCTTAGCCACCAAAGCACGCCAAGTGGCGTATCTTGAGTACCCTACATCGAGAAGAGAGAAGGGGGATCGGTGGGTTGCCGTACCTATCAATGCATGATAGAATGTGGAGTACGTGGAGAAGGATGAGTCCATTAACAACTCTTATCAAGAAGATGTGGTTGATTGACAAGCAACGAATTTTGTAGAGGCTCGGGTTGATCAAATGATACAACTTCATGATGATGAGTATGTGGAGCTACATCTACAAGAGGATTTAGGGGGTAAGTTAATTAATTCAACTTTATATTAGTAATTAAATGTTCATTTTTAGCTAGTTAAATGATCATGTTTTATTGATAGTAACTTGTAAAATGTTCATTTTAAGTTAGAACTTCATATTTGTTATTTTATAGTTAAGTCTTGTTTATTTGTTTGATTGTATAAATGCAGATGCAGCGATCCATGAAGTCTAGATCCAGACCACGTCTAATGTTCAACATTGAACGCCAAAGCTAGTGAGATCACACATCAACACTAGCAGGCATGCAAACACAGATAACGTCATAATGAAACATTGAACATAAAGCAGAGGTAGATCGTACCTGGTTGTTCACTAATGCTCATGTAAATATCTTCAACAAAGACGTTACTAGGAAATTACACTAGTCGTCAAAATCATCATTACCATAGTCGTTAAAATCATCACAATCAACGTCCATATTCGTTGTTGAAAGCTTCAAACAACGAGAAAAATAATCAACAATTGATTCGTAAGAGAAAAACAACGAGATCTAGAAATTTTCATTCGAATTGCCTATATTTCTTCCTCATGTGGTTCGTCAACTGACTTGTTATACAAATCGTGAAGTTTATCAATAGTTTCAGACAGAATCACCATTGTTGATTTCAGATCGATCGCCATGCGATTAGAGAGAGAGTATCAAGTTTAGAGAGAGAAAGTTGCAACATAAACTAAACGAAGAGAGAAATAATACGAGTTGAGAGAGAGAGAGAGAGAGAGAGAGAGAGAGAGAGAGAGAGTTTTGTTACAACCCGATTCCCTAGATCTAGTCATCTTGATTTTTTTTACCCACAAAAATTTGTTGTAGTATGGTCCACGAGATTAAACCACATTTAAGATACTTAGTTGGTCTTTTCAATTGTTTGTCTCTCCGGACGGACTCATCTCGGTCATCATGTCCTTGTCCTTAAGCCATTTATGGATTTGTAGTCCAGTTAGTGTTAGGATTGTCCGGCAAATGGGCCAATAAACTCCAGTTTACAAGGCCCATTAAAGGTAGTAAGTCTCTGTTCTTTTCGTCTGAACTGAACAGAACTGAACTGAACAGAACAGAACTGAAGAGAACTGAAGTGCAGTACAAAATATAACTAAGCAAGACTGAATATAACTGAAAATAATGAGTTTTCAGATGAAAATAACAGAGACTAAATTCGCCTAGAAACCGACTCAAACTGCTGTTATGAAGCAAACACTTAAAGTAGGAATAAGAACAGAACTGTGTGAAGCTGCTTATATACTTGAAAGTAAAACCAGCTCCTCAATGTAAATAGAGTAATTATATCTTCCTCGACCGTTAATAGCTGTGATCGACAGTTTCATTTCAACTTCAAATCGTTTTGAAATTTAAAATAGTGATCTTGTGATTGAAGTTTTATGTAGACACATATACATATAGGTAGCTTAAAACTACCTCATTTGGAACTTACATGGTATAATTCACTAGATAAGTTCTGAGAAAAATACTGTCGTTTTGCGTTGTTCATGAGAGCAAAGAGCTCGTCATCTATGGCTGATTCTGCAACAAGCTGAGAAGGAGTTCGGCTTTCCTCGTCAACAGCTTCTGGATCAGCTCCCCTACAAGAATTACAGTACGTCGGTTAGCTGTGTCAAACAGAATGAATCTAAGATAGCTTAAATTGACTCCCCTAAGACAAATAGATGTAGAAATGAAACAGTCACTGTTTAGGATAGTTGCATAGCTATGTGCTGCTATCATATTAGCTTCCACAACCACAAGGACCAATACTTAATCGTAAAAGATAAGATATCCTAACCCTGGCATTCATGTTTTGCAACTTCGAAATCAGAAAATTTCATTTCCTGATCATCAAATAGTTTTCTGAGAGGATGCAAGATTTTCAGCGAAACGTGTAGCGAGATAGATAATAGCAGAGAGCTCAAGGCAAAGAATCACCTTGCAAGCAACAATTTTGAGATTTCTGTTTTTCCTCTCATTATGCTGTGATGGAGTGGTGTCTGACCCCTCAAATCACAGGTGTTAATATTTGCCCCATGCTGAAGGAGAAGCTCTACCATACCAACATCAGCAGTTTGACATGCAAGATGAAGCAATGAACATCCACCAGAAAGGCAATCACTGAATACGGGACCAGCTTCCGGCATATTTAAGGTTATTGGACTATCGGCTCCATCAGAATTCTTGTCAGGGTTGGCTTGCTTGTGCAAACTCATTACATTGGATAAGTTTAAACATGTAATAGGTGATGCTTGACCATCAATTGCATTTACATCTGCTTCCCAAGTTACAATAAGACGATAAACTGCTTTTTTGTCATTCGCATTTACACTTTCCCATAACTTTTCAGCAATGGAAAGAAGATTCTCATCCTCTTGCGATTTGTGAATAAAACGTTTTTCTGCATACTGCAAATATACAAACCTTTTTTATTCACCAAGTTGCATGTGTGAAAGGGGTAAATGAGTTTACATAGGTTACTTTGACAGTGTAAAATATCGGTGAATAAAAGAAGATGCTTGTAGTGTTTATGAGACTCGCATACATTTTCATGAGAAATGTTTATGTTTGTTTTTCCATGAGAAATGTTTTCATAATTAGTGAAGTGTATGCGAGTTTAGCTATGGTCTCCCAGGATTCATATTTAAGCTGGAGCAATACCTTTTCTTGGATAAAGTTCTCCTTAACTGATAGATCATCCCCTTGACTTGGTTTACTATAGAACTGTCTGTATTTTTCAGATTCAAAAGACCTATAGGAAAGAGCATAAAAATTACTGGAGATTGTTCAGGAATATTACAATAAATATTCTTTAAGCTCTCAAATCCTTACCGTTTTGGTACTTCATCTGCCTGGATAGTTCGATTAGCTCGCAACAACCCTTCCCAGATAGAGTTAACAAAAACATTGCCCAATTCGTGAAACAAAGTTAATACAGAAGGTTCCCACACTTTCACATCCAGTGCTAAGGATCTTACCTGCATTGGAAGGAGAAAGCCAAGTATTAGCAGTGCAAGGCGAGAAAAAAAGGTAGCATCCATAAATGTAAAACAGATTGACAGAACTTGTAAAAACTGTTAAGGGAACCCCATTGGCCACAAGCTCTCTTAATTTAATACTTAAACGTAACAATTACGGGGATGGGAAAGATAGACAGAAATTTTACCAGAGAATGTGTTGTCATTTGTCAATCTTTTAAAAAGCTCAAGGAAAAAAGATTTACAATTGAGTAGTTGCAGATCAAGATATGGACATCAACAGTAAGCTGAAAATTGTTTTCGATTTATTTGTTGGCTAGAGCCTAGATGTAGTTGTTTAAAAACAAACCTTAATGTATGTCTGCAGTTGGTGCGAAAGACAATTCCCCGTCTCATCGGCCTGACAATTTTCTGGCCAAAGTTATGTTTAAATTCCAAGGATGCCTAACATATAAGCATAGAAATGAATATCTATACCAAGGCCCCATAGTAAGTACATGGTCTTCATTTGTCATGTGTCAACATGTATTTGAGTTTGATTTTGCTTCAGTGAAGGGTAAAATAGACTCTAACAACTAAAATTTCATTATTGTGAATTTGTGGTGCTTGTCTTGTTTGAGACTTGATTATATATCTCCCCTCCAAACCACAGACCTTATCTACTCCAAAAGAAAGATATTTTACACTTGAAACTTCTTTGCTCAATCAATTAATGGCGAACAAGGAGATGGAAGTAGTGAAGGGTTTGGACATCGAGAGGTATATGGGAACATGGTACGAAATTGCTTCGTTCCCATCTAGAGATCAGCCCAAGAACAGTACTGACACGAGGGCTACGTACACTCTGAACCCAGATGGCACGGTCCATGTGTTGAACGAGACGTGGAGCGATGGCAAAAGGGCCTCTATTGAGGGTAGCGCTTATAAGACAGATGGTAAGAGTGATGAGGCTAAGCTCAAAGTGAAGTTCTTTGTTCCGCCTTTCTTGCCGATCATTCCGGTTACAGGGGATTACTGGGTTTTGTATATTGATGATGATTATCAGTATGCTTTGATCGGTCAGCCTTCAAGAAAGTCTCTTTGGGTATGCTTTAATTATCAATATGCATGTATTTACCATGCACTTCTGTTGTATTTTGATATTTGGTGATGAATACTGATGATTGAAAGTTGTTTCTTGGTTCTGGTTTATACACAGATTCTGAGCAGGAAGTCCAATATGGACGAGGAGACTTACAATATGCTTGTGCAGAAGGCCACTGGGGAAGGATACGACATAAGCAAGCTGCGTAAGACTCCACACTCTGATACCCCTCCAGGTAGTGAGGAAGCACCCAATGACAAAGGTATTTGGTGGTTGAAGTCCATTGTTGGGAAATAGAGTTGTGTTTGTTTGCTGGATGAATGAAGTAAAGTACCTAGTGTGTGTCATTGTCAATAAACTGCTCTATCTTTCACTTGGCTAATCCAAGTTTATGTATTTTGCATTGGAGAATTGTGGCATGTAAAATATGATATGGTGATCATGTTCTTGCTTGTGTCTGCTGAGCTGATGGGGTAGATACAAATTATGTGTGAAACTGTTTGTAAATTGTATGCTCCCCGGTTAATGTGTATAGTTGAAAGTTAATGGAGTCTGTGTCAATTGCCAACACATTCGTACCAATATAAGAAAAGCTGAAAAGGAAAAAGTTAGGAACAACTTGCCTTAGATATATGCACACCAAGCTTACGATGAATGGCAGAGCATTCGATACATATAAGGACACCAAGATTCAAGGAAGCCCACTCTGGTTCAGGTGCTCCACAGTCCGCACATTTATCATTTCCAGGTAACTTCTTCAAAGTATCAACAGGTTTGCCAGTCTTGGAGATGATCTGCAGCTCTAAAGAACTGGCTACACCCATGTTTCTGCTTGATATGTCTTTTTCTGATGTATCTTCTTCAACGATCCATGAACCATGACCAGTACTTCCAGAAGAACTTCCTTCACTAACCGGACTAGGGAAGAACTGTGGAGATGTGAACAAATAATGATCACTGATGATGAACAAGATAATGAGAAGCAACTTCGTATTACTAATGAATTACCCTCTCAGGGGTCTGTGAGCTCAGCAAAGATATTGTAACTCCAGTAATCTTTTGAATCCAATCCATTTGGTCAGTCGCACATTCTGCCTGCATCAACAAGAAAAAAAAATCATGCATACCAAACAATAAGTCAAGTGTATCTGAATCTATTAAAAAAAAAAAAAGAAAAACAAATACCTGCAAAGTATAGTTTTTAGTGGGTGATATAATCCTAAAACAAAACCTCAGGTCCAACTCCTCTTCATCAACTTTTATTGTTGATGTTAGTAGGTTCACCGTGTGGCGCGTTCTGCATTTATCATCATGCACAGTGGCATAGTAATGAGACGAGCGCAAGCGCCTCAACAGTCCAGAACCAGATTCAGGGGGGGAACTTCTATTTGTGGCACGTTGATTGCTATATGCATTAAACTGAGAAGCCAGTTATTAAGTTGGCAAAACGACAGTTTAGCAATTGGTACGTACAAGAAACAAATAATTTATTAACCTGTGACTTACATGGAACCTGCTCCATTGCTTACGATAATAGTAAAGCTTTCCCCGGTTGTCGAGAACAAAGAATCTTCTCTTCCAGTCACCTCTCAAATTGGACGATCGTTTTAAGAGATATCCTTCCTTGATAGTTTGTATCTGAACTATTCAAGATTTAGTTACAATAAATTTATGTGTACAATGAATAGAGGTTAGCTAGTGCAAAAGGTTCTGAATAGGTTTTTTTAGCATAAACATTCTCAATTTTAATCCCTCTGCAAAGGGAAGCAATTAAAACCTAAAGCCAATTGAGATTTTAGGGAAAAAGAAAAAGATCCTCTGTAAGTTCAGAATGTTAGGCGTAAAACAAAATTCGAATAGTTCAGAACATTTTGCATTATTAACCCTCGAAATCAATTATATGGAGTCATAAGGCATACTTTCCCCTCTGCAGCAGAGTTCATCATGGTCTCAATCGATTTGTGAGAACTTCTTTGAAAAGGTTGAATGACATCTCTATTAGGGGAACAATAAGACTCATTCAAAGACCCTCGACTCTCAAGATCAACCTGTCTCATGTACTCTTGCATCCTTTCATTGAGAGCTGATTGCTCATAGATGGATTGTTGTCTTGCTTGTTGGGCATAAGCCAAGACCTGCAGTGGATCACGCACAGAAAGTGAAGTTTTCGATAGAATGATAGAACCTAATGAAGTTTTCCATTGACAGCAGTGCAAGTATGATAGTCCATACTGAAACCTAATGAAGTTTTGCTCAAGTGACATTGTGAAGATTAGATAGAATTGAAGGGGCCATTAATTATGAACAATTGATCAAGTATTTTGAAAAAATAATATAAATAAAACAATTAAAGAAACAGTTTAAATCGTTATGATGTAAAATCCATAAACGTAATTTAGAATATGTTTCGTTAAGATATCTTCACGATTTAATAACTCCTACAGCTAATATTTGTGTGGTGCACACTATTTAAAAGGTGAGCATACATGCTCAAAACAAATATCTGGGTGGAAGCATATCGAAAGGATAACATCACATTTTAGTTTCAGGTGTGAGATTTCTTTCTGAATTCTTTCAAGACCTCCCTTAAGCGACATAATTTTCTCGTGTTACTGCAACCTCAGTAATGTTTATAAATGTGTTTAGAAGTAATACTGAAGCATGATGCCATTTTGATATCTAAACATCATGTATAAAATCTAGATAAAGTTTTTAATTCAACATGTTTTCTTTGTAGTACTGACATACTCAATATGTTCTACTTTTGACAAATAATAACCGGAAAGTTTGAATTATTATATGCTATAAGAATAAAGAAATATATAACATAACGAACCTGATTAATATACGGCTCCATTTGATGAAGTAGCTCAAACCCCTGGAGATATGGGCTTTCAATATCAGTATATATATACATGCAGCAAGAAAAACAATGATAACATGTTTTATTTATGATACCAGTGACCTGTCTAAAATAATGAAGATGTGCACTCATTGTATTCCCAACGGCCTCTAAAAACTCAAACCTCTTCTTTGCTTCAATGGCAGAGAGGGCACTGACCTAAATCCAAGATACATGTTTGTTATTCAACATTTACACATTTCATGTGTATACGATGGCAAGGATGAGAGACACACACCAAACTAAAACGTGTCTCCACAAAATTGGACCTCGCGCTACGGTATTCCTGCAGTGTATATCTACGAAATCAGAATTTGACAGAGTAGTTACATTATATACATTGTTGAAGTAACTTGAGGAAAGTATGACCTATTTAAGTGTCAAGCATAAGAGAATATATACCTCCTCCAGCGAACTTACGATGTCCAACCTTGTACGTTTCCTCAACGATAGAAACTTTTCGCGAACCTAGAACAGATTTTTAGAAAATAGGTCCAGTATGTTCATGCAGCCAATACTTTCAAACATGAAACATAAGGAAGTCAAACAATATAAATATATAATAATTTTCTTTCCGCTTACTGTGTCTAGGTCTAAGGGTGGGTTGAAGCCAAAATAATTTTTCTTTGGATCGCATGTAATAAAACATGAGAAATACTTCCTCTTCATTGCAAAAATTATTAGCTATTTATCTCTAGCTACATATTAAAAAACCTGATTTTCAATCCCTTCAAACTAAACCCAAGGGACCAATCTTACATTTTTACTATATATCTAAGTTACGGATCAATTAAGGATTCAGGTTCTGGTGTACATGATTGTATTTGGTTGCAAAACACTGTCAACGTGTGCTGCTACATGAAGAAACTTATAAACCTGTATCTATCAACACTTCAGATAAAATAATAACAAATTGATTTAAGGATCGGACGCTTCAGTATGAATTATATGATCGATACCTGATCATAAATACTGCTTGCTTTCTCAAAGCGCTTGCGAGCTTCCTGCATGGAATTAGAGTTTCTTTAGTATGATGGTGTCACTCAAATTTGAGACCAAATTCCATAAAATGCATTAAAACATAGAAAGATAGCCGTCGTGAGGCAAAGCCAACGTAAGAGGAAGATCATTAATTAGTAATCAAATGAATCAAACTTCCAATGATTCATAAAATAACAGGGTTTCAAATTAATCATCCTTGGTTATAAAATCTTCTGTTTCGAGTCATTCATTCAAAAGGGATCATATAAGATGTCAAAACTAATTAACTTGAGCTTTATAACAAAGATCCATAGAAATAAATTCAAATATATGCCAGTAGAATGTTTGTTCTTCTTGTTTAGTCCTTCTTAGGTTTCTATCAAGCTATCTAGCTAGCTTACCTATCGGTGTAATTTCTTAACCAGCTATAAGCATGACTAACATTCAACATTACCCAACATTTGACACAAAATACTTGCAGGTAACTTTAAGAGGTTCGATTCCGGACTTGAAAATAACGTTCCCAGTTTTAAATCTTTGACAACAAAATTAATGTAGTATCCTATATTTTATTATCATAAGATTCAAAACAAAAGAGGAAGTAGAGATACAATCTAAAACTAGGGAAATTACATATTAGTGTTGAGATTATTTCTCCCAACCCCTAATCATGTCATTTTATTGTTATCATAACCAACCTTAAAACATTATGATTATTATAAGACCCAATTTTATTGCTCTAAGTTATATATAAAATTCTTGGGGCTTTTTATTTTCAGGTCATTTTCATACCGACCTGAATATAGGTCTTCATTA
>JAQRGC011902512.1:0-11527 GCA_028659135.1 Plantago lanceolata
TCTTTAACCTTGTTGTCTAAGGGACCAACAAAGTGGTTTCTTGAAGGGGATGAGAACAGTACCTTTTTCCATGTTTGTGTTCGAAATGGGGGGAGTAAGAGCTCTATCAACGGAATTCGAATTCATGGGGTGTGGTTGGATTCGGTAGATATGGTGAAGGATGGTGTTAAGAATTATTTTGGCGAGCATTTTCGTCAACATCGTGAGTACTGGACACCGTTAGCTAATATTAATGTTAGCACGCTGTCCGTCGAAGACAAGTTGGAACTTGAAAGTGTATTTCGTCCGAATGAGATTCATAAAGGAGTTTGGGATCGTGGGACCGACAAAAGTCCAGGTCCTGATGGTTTCACTTTTCATTTCTATCAAAAGTTTTGGGACTTGATTCATGATGATATTTCACGCTCGGTTTCGGAATTTCATGAGAATGGTAGATTGGTAAAAGGGTTGAATAACTCTTTTATTACTCTTATTCCAAAGGTTCCTAATCCGGTAGGAATTGAAGAATTTCGACCTATTGCTTTGATTTGTAGTGGTTATAAGGTGATTGCAAAATTACCCCCTCTCTTCAACTCAATCTGCTTTTGTGGGGCAACGTAGTATTCTTGATGGTGTGTTGATTGCAAATGAGTTGCTGGATGATGCACGAAAACGTAAGAAATCGTTATTCATTTTCAAGATTTTGGAAATGTTGGTGTTAAATCTATAAGTGATTGGCTCTAGGTCAAGTAGGAGATTGAAAGATATATGTCCTAGAGACAAGATGAAGGACAATATATGCTTGATCACATTTTAGTTGTATTATATTATTTGTTTAATTAATACAATCTTTTATTTATGGCATGCATTTTATAGAATGTTACTATCTTGTTTGTCTGTAATTATTCTTTCGTAAATGCTCCATTAAATTTAAGTAGTCAATAAGTTAGTGAGAACTTATTGGATGAAACTTATATACTAGAAGAGCCACCAACTGATGATCATCGAGATATGGGATATTGATGATATAAGATGTAGTTGATCTCACAACTACGAATAACTTGGTTAGTCATGATAGGCACATGAGCACTTCAGAGAGTGTTGAAATACCCAACCATGAAACTAGTTGGGTTGTAACTATTCCAAGTGTATATGATAGTAATGGTTCGTAAGGTTATGTAATTATTTCTTTGACTTGAGGTCAATACAAATATATGTATTTAGTGATATACTTAGATTATAGTCAATGTTTGCACCTTGTACCCACATTGGTAGATACGACTATAGTTGGGTATATCATGAGATACATGATATTTGTAGTTGAGCCAAGATTAAGATTCATTCCCCATGAATAGTTAAAAATGAGAGAATACTTTACATCTCATAGTTAGTGTGATTATTAGTCATCGGCCGGTGCATGTGATATGTTCAAATGGTGTTGGAACATAATCACTTGAATCAACTAACAAGATTGAGAAATATTTTGAGTTATTAGATTAAACACTTCTAACTATAATTTAGACTCAATTGTAGTATTCGTGGAATCAGAGGGCCTTATCATAATGAGCCTTACATTAAATGTGGTTTTACTATTTCCTCGCAAACGTCCTTGTTTGTTTATATTGTGTAATAAAAACGATTAGGAATCTTGTACAGGACCTTGATAAGATCAGTGCTAAACACATAAGGCCCTATGAGTCACACTTAAACGATGGTTGCTTTTCTTGTAAGATAATAATTATACATTAATTGGAATAATGTGAATGATTAAATATGGAGAAATTAAATGGAAATTGAATTTCATATTTAATTTAATATGTAGAGAGAAATCGAAATAAAGAGGAAAAGAAAATCAGGTCGGGCCATAAGGGCCGGCCCTAAGGGGCCGGTTGGTCGGTGCACGTGGTTGGAGTCATTGATTATTAGTCACCTAAATCAAATTTCTTTTTCCCCTCATCTAACCGGTTTTACTATTAACGTTTTTTGCCTTCAGCTAAAGGCCATTTCTCTAAATCTAAACCAAACCGCCCGAAATTGTTGGTGCACCCCATCTTAATTTCGAGTCTTGACCTAAAATATATACCTATTTTAGTACATTCACATGGTACTTTTCTCATTCATTCATGAATAAGAATAACACGTGGCGTGCAATTTAAAAGTTATTTCAATAATATTATTCTACAAATATTTTTCAATTGCAGTTAAAGTAATTTTCGATTCACGCAATACTTGACTGATTTAATAAGTACAATTTGTCGTTTATCGATGCTTCTTTCCATCATTTAGAATTATTTTCACTATAAATACACGGCTTAAGTAGCACACTAATCCCGCCTCACACAGAGCTCATCTTCTCTAAACGCCTAATCATAAATTCCAATCCAGTTCCGATCGAGCATACACCCTCCCATATTAAGCAAAAGGCGTGGGGGCATCCCATCTCTCTAGTCCTCCTCACCCACACAAGCCAGAAAGGAGTTTGGTTCAGTGAAGGGTCAGGTCAAGCCATTTATTTCCATTGCTTTTCTTGTGCAAGGTAAGGGCAGATCTGTAATTTAATGAGAAGCTAGGGCAGTTACCGGCAATTAAAACATTTCCCTCGGTGGCAGAGTCTCGCCCTCGGTTAATTGGGTTTTGGGATTTGTTATTTTATTTATAATTTATATCCAATTTTGTCTTGTTGCGTTTAATTTCTTATTTTCCATTTAAGTTTTTTTAAAATTTTCTGCAAATTTGTGAAATTATAAAGAGTTAAACCCCTTCCTTCCTTTTTCTGGTAGTCTGTACAGAGAGAGAGGGACTCACTCACTCTGCAAATTTTCTCCTTCCAGTCCAAATTTACTTCTCCGTCCAGAAACTCGGAAACACAGAGGAGAGAGAAACAGGCGTAATCTCTCTCTCTCTGTCTCTCCTGAGAAGCAAATTTGAAGAAGGGAGGCGTAAGGAGGGAGAGAGCACAGCACCAATTGCAAGGATGGTGAGCTGAGTATTTCCTTTATTAATTGGTTTATGCAGTAATTTTTAAATGTCTATGAATTCGTTGTTAGATGATGGTAGATGATTTGTAACGGTTGATTTGTGGTGATGATGATGTTCATTGATGAGAATCTGGTGACTTTGTGTGATCATGTGATTGTTGTGTTGTTTTGGATTGGATTCGATTTTCGGTTAGGATTATCGGTGAATGTTGTGTGTTTGAGCTAATTGTTTATGGTGATGGGGAGATAATGTGCATGTTTATGTGCAAGTGTCTGGTGGATTTTGCATGCACTTGAGGTTTCGTGTTTCGTTTTGCAATGTGGTTGTGCAATCCAGCTTGTTTTCGGAGTCTGGTTGGTTATGCGTCATTTGTGGTAAATGTATCTATGATTGGGGCTGAAAGAGTGGTTGAAGGCAATTGATATGGAGTTGTTTGTTTGGCTGTTTGGCTGTGTTGTTTCTCCTTTTACCTTTGTTATGTTCCGCTCCTTTGCTGTGCAGGATTTCTTATTTACCAGATAGACATTATATTGCACTTGTTAACATGCAGTGCATAATTCATAAGGTGTTCGTAGCATGTGAATGGATGTTTTTTCTTGATCATGATAGTGTGCCCGTCATATCCATCCTGTTTCAGTTTATTATTTTCCATGATCCCCCATCTATGATAATTGACAACTATGTATGTTGTTCAGTACTAGTATATTCGCCCGAGAACAAATATAATAGCAAAAGTTTCAGATAATTATCTCCCATTTGGATACTTGTGCCTGACTATTCTAGAATCCTTGACATTAGTGTACACTGGTCATTATGCAAGTGCACCTTCTAGTAGAAAGTGTAATTATATAAGCAATGGAACTCTTTAGTTTGAGGTTTGTCCATTTCTTCTCTAGATCATGCGTCTTTTACTTTCTATGCTTGGCTAGCTCTTGTACATTCCATTTTTGAATACTCATGATGCTGTCTGAATCAATCTTGATGGAGCTATATATATTTTATCATATAAATTTCTTAAAGAGAACATTTTAACCTATGCTACATATCAGTAAGAAAGAACTAGTCAATTTGTTTGTAAACGTAAATGACATTTGTGAGAGTCGTAACATTTTTGGTAAATATGTATTCGGAGCTGAAATTTGCACCAATATGAATTGCTTTTGAAGTACAACTTTGCCGTTTTATTGATTATCGTATATTTACTAGCTTAGGCCATAGCTGGCAATAGAGATTAATATATTTTCTGTAGCGAATATTGTAGTGGTGTTTCATGGCTAAGCACAACTTGCTTCCAAGTTTCTTTTAGTGATCTCTATTCGTACTAATCTTCGCTAAAATGGTGTTTCCTTTTCTTTTTTGATTGCTGCACTGACACATAGTATCACTATAGAAAACCCTGACTGTTTTATTGTTATTCGTTTCTTTTATTGAAAGTAGTAAACTAAGGAGACAGCAGTTTTATTTGAGTTAAGAGTATTAATTTTTGCTCATTAATATGAGAAACTAAGATTCTATTTTCATTTTGATGGACTAATTAAGCTATTATTATGTCTATTATTTATATGGATTTAATGCTATGTATCAATGCAATTTTGATGGTTTTACATACTAGGAGTATGATTTAACAGTGAGTGCAATTTGCCTTTTTTGTCATTCCCCATGGAGTTCTCATTTGATCGGTAGACTGATTGAAACTAATATGCTTTTCCTAATGGCACCAAAAAGTAATATACACCATTTGTTTTTGTTTTCTTGATATAAGTGAAGACATCTATGTGCTGATGGAAATGTCTTTTTTTTTTTTTTTTTGGTTGCCCACAAATGTTTCACCACAACTCATGTTTTCTCAGCTATTTGCCTATGAACTCATGCATGATACCCTTCCCTCTTACTATGTTAGATTCTTTATTATCCAAATGGGGTTTAAGGTCAAAGCACTTAATATTTTCTGATCAGTTAAGCAGTTTCACAATTTATACTTGCCGGAATAGTCAGCAAGGAATTTTTATGTAGTAATGTTGTGCTTTTATGAGATTCACCAAGTGTTATCTCATTGTTGCACTTTTTCTTTACATATTTATGTTTGATTCCATCCAGGAAAATGCTGTTCGAGCACCAATGGATAATGACTCATGTGTAATTCTACAAGTTCCGTCAGGTGTCATAAAGAGGGTACATCTGGATATTCTATCAGAGAGCGATGCAGTAAGTCTCAACTATTTTCTCATGGATGTAATGTCACTCTGGTTTTCGCCTTATGTTATTGCTTGCATGTTACTAAAGTCTGCTTCTTTATTCACATGTTTTGTTATCTTGGCACAAGTATGATACAAATCCTGAAAATGCTGCACCAGGATAGTCTTTGATAATTTTTAGTCTCATTTTGTGAAAGTAACTTGATGTTTCTTATAGTTTACCATAAATTTAAAATACCCATGCCTCTACAAAGCCTTGATTTTCATTGCCCTGACTTGGCACAAGTATGATACAAATCCTGAAAATGCTGCACCAGGATATAGTCTTTGATCATTGGTAGTCTCATTTTATGAAAGTAACTTGATGATTCTTACAGTTTACCATAAATTTGATACAACCATGTATCCACAAAGCCTTGATTTTCATTGCCCCAGGGCAATGGTATCTAACATTGCTTGATTCCGGTCCTTCATCACTGCTATCGAGTGTTCTGCTTAATCCCCCTTCTCTTCTTACTCCGAAAGAGTCATTCTATAACTCTATGTCTGATTTCATAAAATTGGAAGTGCTCTTATGTTCTTTCACCTTACTTGTTGGTTGCTAACATCAGTGCTTTTGTTATATTCACGTATCTAGAAAATATTATCAGCAACAGTCATTCAAAACGTCAATGACGTGTGTGGTCCAGCGCTGGGACTGCCAACTTTGAATGGTGGGGATTGCCTCACTTGTGGCGCTAAGAGTTCGAGGGCTTCTGCAAAAACTTTAAGAGATTGTGAAGGTAACCTGTGGAGTAGTTGTCTTGCCACGTACTGTGCTCCATTTCTCCCTTGCAAACTTTAAATGGCTCCTTTACTTTGCAGGTCATTTTGGTTTGATCGATCTTCCGTGTACAGTTCTAAATCCTTATTATATGTCGGAAGTTGCAACAGTTCTTAATAAAATATGCCCAGGATGCAAATCTCTTCGGCATACAAAGGTAAAGGTGAAACACTTTTATCCGATTTGCTTTAAACACTAGGTTGCTAATATGAGCAACTTATTTTGTTATTCATGGTGGAATTTTAGCTGCTTTATGCAAACCTAGTATATGTGATTGTAAATCTTGGTATCATCATCTTAATGCAAACATCCAACATGGTTTTATCTGAAAAAATGCAATGTAGCATTGTAGCTGACTAAGCTACTATGATAGTAAAATGATACCATGAAGTTTGCAACTGTTTCCGGTGTTTATAGTATTTGAGTGACATTGAAACTTAATGGAGTTAAAGATTCTCAATGTATTCTGTATATTATGCATAGTAAGATTACTATACCCCAACCAGATACGAATGACCCAGTCTTCAGGTCTACATATAAGTGTTTTTCTGCAATTTTTTTTTATAAACAAGAATGAAGTTTGATCTTTAACTGCTTATTTGCATATAGCTGATGTGACCTGTCATTTTTTGAAGTTANAAAAAAAAAAAAAAAAACACGAATGCGTTATCTTCCTACTCAAATTTGATTTGGCGTTGGCTACAACATAAACATCTTATTTAGCCACTGACAGAGTATCATATATTTTCCAAGTAAAGGGTTAATTTTACATTTTGTTGTATTCTCATTTTGCAGAAATCTGATCCAGAATCAAGTGACGATCAGCGCAAAAATTGCAGATATTGTAATGTAAGTTCATTTGGCTGTTGTTATGGACCTTGCCACTACTCTCCAGTACCAACTTAGTTTATGTCTAAATAACAGGGAAATTACAAAAATGGCTACCCAAGGACAAAATTTAAAGTATCTTCAAAAGATGTGTTTGGAAAGACTGCAATTATTGCAGAAGTTGATGAGAAATTGCTGAATAAGAGCTCCCATAAGGTTCTTGCTCCAGATTATTGGGATGTATTTGTTAGAGACTCGACACCAGAAGAGAGTGGCTTGCCTAACAGAAGAGTTTTATTGCCTGGTCAGGTAAAGATGCCTGTTGTTCTTTCTGTTGAGGTGGATCTATTGTTGGATTTCTGATTTTATTTTAGTTTTCTGCCTTCATCCTAGAATCAATTCCGGAACTTCACTAGTCATTGTATGGTCATTATTTTAGTGTCAACATCATCATTCTAAACGCACTAAATCATATCAACTCTTTCAACCGTTGTGTAACAATGAATTTCAGCATCAAGTGAAAAACTTCAAGAACCAAAAAATGAAGTATAATCGGAATGTGTGTAGCACTGTAGCTTTTGGTCTTGAGCTGCATGCAATTAATTAAAACAACTTGCTGAGCAACTTGTCATGCAACCTAATTTGTACAAATGGTTTTTGCGGGCAGCACTTTTTATGCGTCATTTAACGTGCTCCTTCAACATAATTTGTTTTCAAGAACTTACAATAAAGTACTATAGCGGACTACCAAGTTACTTAGCTTTTTGGCAAATGGAAAGTATGGATGGGCTTTATGTATTCAAGACCTTATGAACAAAAACTGCTTGTGAATTGCATGTCACGGATCATATACAGCTTGTAGAATAAATTTGTTATGCAATCTACTCTTCACGAATGATTCTCTTTTTCACTCCTTTGTCAGCAATTTTATGTACCAGGTAACATGTGAGCCACTTGCTATTTGGTGAAATAGTAACTCTAGATCTGACGTGTACTATTGTAACGCATGTCCAGTTGTATCGATTGCATAATCTTATACTTGCGTATCTTGCTGTTCAGGTTTATCTCATGTTGAAAGATGTATGCCCAAGTACACTGGAAGTTATTGTGAGACAGAGAAATTCAATCTTTTTGAATACTTTGCTCGTGACTCCAAACAGTCATCGGGTGACAGAATTTGGGGGGCGCTTGATTCAGGTTAGCCAATGAATTCTATCAACCACCTTGAATGTACGTTATTCCACATATATCCCTTAACACCACAATGTTGCCGTTTTAACTTGACTAACATTTAGGATGAAGCGACAAGAATGTACAGAAGGCTTGTTGATTTCCGAGGCACACCAAATGAATTGAGTGCTCGTGTTCTTGACCGTTTTAAAGTTTTAAAGGCAAGAAAAAGAAGCATGTCCTCTAGTTAGTTTTCTCATTTGTGTACTATGTCTGAGATGAAAAAATGATTTACTGCAGATACGCTCCGAAAAGGTGTCGAGTACTCAACAGGCATATGAAAAGCAATCGTCAAACGATTCACTTTCAAGTTCATCTGGACTAAAAAACATAAAAGAGTTGCTCATAGGGAAGAGGACAGACCATTGTTTCCGCTTAGTGGTGGTTGGTGATCCCCGGATAAAAGTTGATGAAATTGGGCTGCCCCTTCAAGTTGCAGAGAATGTGCTAGTCTCGGATCAGATACAGCTGTGGAATTGGAGTAAGTTAGGACCATGCTGCGAGTTTATGCTCAAGCGTAAAAGCAAGTTCTCTGTCTCTAGAGATGGTCAGAACATTAGTATTGGATCCATGGAGATGTTACGCGTAGGAGACACTATACACCGACCTCTTATGGATGGAGATATTTTATTCATCAACAGGCCACCATCCATACACCAACATTCTCTTATTGGGTTGTCCGTAAAAGTTCTACCCATTCATTCTGTTGTCTCGATTAATCCCCTTGTTTGTCCACCCTTACGAGGCGACTTTGATGGCGACTGTCTTCATGGCTTCGTTCCGCAATCATTAAACGCCAGAGTTGAAATAAAGGAGCTTGTTTCATTGGACAAACAATTAGTCAACGGTCAGAGTGGGGAGAACCTGTTGTCTTTTTCTCAAGATAGCTTAACTGCTGCTCATTTACTTGTGCAAGATGGGGTTCTTTTGAGTCGACCCGAAATGCAACAGCTGCAAATGTTTGGTTCTCATAGGCTAATAGAGCCAGCTATTATAAAGTCTACTTCTGTAGGGGATACTTTCTTCTGGACTGGAAAACAATTGTTCAGTCATTTTTTGCCCCCAGACTTTGAATTTTCACGTGGACCAAATGGAGTTACAATTAGACATGGAGAGCTTTTATCATCATCTCGTGCGTCATCATGGCTGCGTGACAGTGATGGAAACCTTTTTAAGGACCTTATCAGACAATTCCCAGATGAATTTCTCAACTTCCTTCATGGTGCACAGGAAATGCTTTGTGAGTGGCTGTGCAAGAGGGGACTGAGTGTATCATTGTCTGACCTTTGCCTTGCTTCTGATCCAGAGTCACGGAGGAATCTCGTGGATGATCTATATTTTGGTCTGCAAGAAGCAGAACGATTGTCTGATATCAGCTGCTTGTTAGTGAATGGGAACCAAAATTTCCTTATAGAGTGCTCTGAACACGATGAAGACATGCTAAATGTTCTGAAGGAGCAAATATATGTTGCACAGCAGACATCAGCAGCACTTTGCCATGTTTCTCTTTCAGCTTCGGTGTCTGTTTTTCGGGCTATGCAAAATCTTGTGTACCAATATGCTCCACATGAAAATTCTTTCATGGCTATGTTGAAGGCGGGAAGCAAAGGTAATTTGCAAAAACTGTTCCAACATAGCATATGTCTGGGATTACAGCACTCTGTGACTCCATTGTCCTTCTCGATTCCTCGACAACTTTCTTGTGCTTCATGGAATAATCATAAGAAACATGTCAGTCTTTATAAATCAGATGGTACTCGGGAGACTACGGAGTCATATATCCCATGTACTGTAATTGAAAATTCTTATTTAGATGGTTTAAATCCGGTGGAGTGTTTTGTGCATTCATTGACTACTCGCGACAGTACGTTTAGTGGCCAAGCAGATATCTCCGGAACTCTAACTCGAAATCTGATGTTTTTTATGCGTGATTTAACAATTGGTTATGATGGTACTATCAGAAATTGTTATGGGAATCAAATTGTCCAATTTGATGGAAAAAATATGTCTGGTTCTAATATGGCTGGACATCCTGTTGGTGCATTGGCTGCCTGTGCTTTCGGTGAGACTGCTTATAGTGCTTTAGATCAGCCAGTCAGTGTACTTGAACCATCACCTCTGTTAGCCCTAAAGGTATGAGCTATAATATTTCATGTCCTGATTATGGATAATAAAAGTCCTGTATGAAAAAGTATGTGACCACGGTTTGAATCACTCACAAATTTGTCTCTTACAATTTGGTGACACAGAAAGCTCTGGATTGTGGAGCAAAGAAGAATAAGGGCACTAAAAGTGCTTCACTATTTCTGTCAGAAAGAGTAGGACGAGGGCTAAACAGATACGAATATGGAGCCTTGGAAGTTAAGGATTATTTGGAAAGCCTGCTTTTCTCCAGCGTAGTTTCAAAAGTTATGATAAGGTAAACAACCTGTGGCCTCATTTTATGAATATGGACTCCGAGATATTTGGAGTTGTAAAATGTAACATCTAATTACACCTTTCAACAGCTATTGCATCTCCGGCAACAGGAAAAATGTATCTCCGTGGGTCTGTCATTTTCACATAAACAAGGTGATCCATTAAGATTTATTTCTGTTTCCCTCTGCTGCTGAACTGTATTCAAGTATGTTTTTTTATTATTCTTCCAGAAAATAGCTATGGAGAAAAGGCTGAAACCTGAATCCATCATAAGAGGTCTAGAGATGAATTGTAAAGTCAGCGCACAGAAAATGAAATTAGATCTCCCGGAGTTGATCATTGAAAACAAGTAAGGATTTACTACATATGCCTATCCATTTATTTGACATGATGCCATGATATATTGATAAAAAAGGAAGACAGAGAGCATTATTCTAAGATACTGAAAGTGAATATTTTATTTATTTGTTCCACAAAATGACTTGGTGGTAATTGTGCATGGTCTTATATACTGGTATGACATAGCTAGCTGTAGGTCGAGGTGTAAAGTGATAGCTCATGCCCAAGATTGAAAAAAGTGCATTGCCAAGTCTGTGCTCATGGACACTGTTTATGGATGTCTGGTCTGTTGGCATGGTTAACACAATCTTCATCCTTCTTTTGTGAATGTTTCTTATTGATTTTGCAGGCTCTGTTCTGAGACTGATATGCAGAAAGGATCCGATTCCATTATCTGTATCTCAGTTGCTAATACACTGGACAAATCCTCAGATAGGGATATCCGAGACGATTCTACGGGCCCAGAGTTTCTTCAAGGTGTGGTGGTACCGGTCCTCCTACAAACAGTCATCAAAGGTAGCACCTTTAGCATTTATCACTTGCTTTCTTTGCATTATAATTTTCTCTTTATTTGGTATAGGCTTTTACTAATTCATTGTTTGATGATAGCTTCTTTAGATGTTTGATCTGGGTATTATTTGGTACTTCCTCCGTCCCGGAATAAGTTTAACACCTGGTTTTGTTGACTTTTTTAGGGGTTCGTTTGACTTTGAATTTATACTAAATCGTACCGTAA
>JAQRGC011902811.1:0-10211 GCA_028659135.1 Plantago lanceolata
ACAACTACGTCATCAGCAACCTAATACAAATACTAGGAATTTAAAGCTAAAGTCCTGCTGAAATTTTCCTCTTGTACAAGTGCCTTTCTAACTAGGTTTTCCTATAGGCTTAAGAGTACTAATTTCTGGACTTAAATCCTAATTTAGTCTTACATGGAATTGCTCATCAAAATTACAAGTTTCCTAACATGCTTTTCAGCGGAACGTTTGTTCTTAGGAACAAAGCTCTTGTTGCATATTTCAGCAACCTTGGACTTACCATGATGATTGTATTTTTCAGCAAGATCAGTTTTTCCAATTGGATATGCTTTAGCAACCTGATACTCAGAAGGTTGAACAAAGATCTTTGGTGGTGTTTTCCCCTTTTTCAAGTGAGTGACATGATTTCTGTCATGTTCAGCACCAAGACCTTCCTTGTGAGTACCTTTCTTATGGTATGATTGCAACTCTGCTACTGAACAACATGCATCAGCATAAGAACAAAAGTTGTTCTTTTTCTTCTTAAGCTCTCTGTTTTCAGCAAGCAGTGTCAGAATTGTTGCCTTGTATTCAGACAACTCATCAGACATTGCAGAGTTTTCATCAGTAACCTTTGTAAGAAGAGATATAAGTTGCACTATTTCAGCAACCTTGGTCTCATATTCAATGCTCAGCAGGTCATACTTTTCAGCAGACTGCTTTGTCATGTTTTCAGCAAGCTGAAGTTTATCATGACTTTCTGATAGAGCATTTTCAAATCGATCAAGCTCTCCTTGTACCAGCAATAAATCGTCAATGTTGTCATCAGTCTCATCGCCAGAGGGTGAATAGTTTACCTGATTAGAAACCAGACAGAATTCTTCATCGGACATTTCTTCAATAGCAATACCACACACTTCCTTGCTGAAGTCGTTGACTGGTGTGGAATCATCAGAGTCTGATTCAGAATCACTGCTTTCTGAGCTTGTATCAATGCAGAGTGCATCAATCTTCATTTGCAGCTTCTTCTTCCCCTCTGCTATCATAGCTCTCTTGAACTTCCTTCTCTTCTCTCCAGACTTTCTTTTCAGCAAGGGGCAGTCTCTCTTGAAATGACCTGGTTTCTGACAATAAAACAGAGATCATTTCCAACCGCAGGAGTCTCAGAAGATTGATGAGCTTGCTTGTTCAGCGAGCTAGAATCTGCCTTGTACTTGTGGTAGTTACTGCCGAGATGCTTCTTCAGTGTCTCTTTGTCCTTTCTCCTTTCAATCTCCTTGCTGACGAACTTCTTCATGTTCCTCACAGCAAGAGTGTTCTCTTCAGCAGGAGATAAGTCTTCCTTCTTTTCAGAAGGACTAGCTTTGGATACCAAAGATACAATCTGAGATTTTTCAGTAGATGGACTTTCTCTCTGCTTTGTCTCATAGTTAACAGCAGCCAAGTGAGGAAACAACTCAGTAGGTGAGATGTTTGGAACACCTTGGTTGTCGTAGAAATTCTGTGTATGCACCCATTCTTGGTTAAGACCTCGAATAATGGTTTTCACCTTTTCAGCATCAGAATATCTACTACCTTCACCAAGTGCAGCCATCTCACTGATCAAGGTAGTTAATCTGAAATCTAGTTCTTCCATAGACTCAGTAGGACCTTGCTTAAAGTTCTGAAACCTGAGCTTCAGCACTTCAAGCTTGTTCTCCTTAGTCTTTTCAGAACCAGCACACAGATCTTGTACCATCTTCCATGCTTCTTAGCTGTCTTAGCACCCCACTGCTTGCACTGAATGGAATCTGGAGTAGAACGTATGATGATGTTCCTGGCTTGTCCATCAAGTCGAAACCTCTTGGCTTCATCAGAAGTCCATTCACTCCTATCCTTGGGCTTTCTGACAACAACACACTCATTCTTTTCAGCAACGGTGGCAGTCAAATAATTAGCTCTTGGAGAAGAGGAACTGACAACCTCTATCTTGATGGGACCATCGTTAATGACAGTCACCATTTCATCACTGATAGCTTCCAGATGAAGCATCATGTTCCTCCATTTCTCATAGTTCTCAAGCTTCAATGTGGGAGCATCACCTAGATGAGACATCCTGAAAACACTAAACAAGACAGATCAAATGCAACAGGAAAATTACTTCACAAAAACAGAGCACTTAAAGGGGATCAAGGTTCAACACAGAAGGTCTTAAGAACCTCCTTCTATAGTCTTTAAAACTTTTTGTAGTCTAAAATAGATTTCTCAGCAAGAACATAGTGTTGTTGATACTTAATCAATCAGAATAGCGGAAATCTTTAAGTTAAGTACCAAGTTATGCAGATAATCAGCAAGAACAGATAAACAGTAAGTAATAGCTTGCTGAAAGTAAATGCAGAAAGTAATAACACACAGTTTATAGTGTTATTTGAAGGTGGCGTAATCCTTCAACTAATCCACTTCGCCCAATCCTGGACTTGAATTCACGAAGATAAGAGATGAGGTTCCTTACAAATCCTATCTAGTAATCCCACAACATAGGTCTCAGCAAGACAACTTCCCAAGTTGTTTGCTTCACTCCAAACAGGGTTTTCTCTACAGACCAGTAGACTAGATTCCTCCTAAATACAATAACCCACCGTTGGTGATTGTTTGTTTGAGTATGGTGCTGAGTGATTGATTTACTTATTAAGTAAGATCAAACTGCAAGAGAATCACAACTGTAATACTTATTCAGTAAGCAGTTGGAGGAATCTGGATCAAGAATTTATCAGTTCAAGAGAAAGAACCACTTGTTGGAGTAACAAGTTGATTTACATAGACTCTACTCGTTCACAGATAGCTTAGAATTAAGCTTCAGTCTTGGAAGGTTTTCAGAGCAACGAAGTAGAGAGATCAAATATCACTTGTAACTTTCAGTGAGAAGAATTGGCTTGAAAACGATGATCTTTTGTATGCTTTGAATCTTCCTTTTATAGTGAAATATTCAGTCCGTTTGAATTTCAAATTCAAACGTTGAATCCACTGTCCTGCTCGTACTATTCAGTTGCAAAAGCTTGTCTTCTTCTTCTTTTCTTCTGAACGGCTTTCTACAGCATTAAATGCTTGATAGTACTGTTTTCATCAAGGGAATCCATTACCTTTTCAGTAAGGTCCAAATACTGATATCAGCAGTATATGTTGCTCTTTCAGCAACTGACTCTTCTTACTGATAAATCAGCAAGAGACCTGTCCATCAGCAAGATAGCTAAGTCAACCTACTCTGTCATATAGATTTTCACTTGACTTTTGCCATGTGCTGAAAGGTCATTGCTTATTTCAGCAAGAGTCAAATTCCTTTAGTACCCTTGTGCAGATTTTACTTGAGTCTTCAGTCTTCGTAGTATTCCTCTGATAGGTTACTAAGTGCATTAATAAATTGTTTGCACAATAAATACTTCATCAGCAACCTAATACAAATACTAGGAATTAAAGCTAATAGTCCTGCTGAAATGTTCCTCTTGTACAAGTGCCTTTCTAACAAAATACCTACATGCTTAAGAGTACTAATTTCTGGACTTAACCTAATTTAGTCTTAATGGAATTGCTCATCAAAATTACAAGTTTCCTAACATTGACAACCCGAACATTTTCTTGGATCTATCCCTATGGATCTTGATCCCAAGAATGTAGCAGGCTTCACCTAGGTCACTCATTGCGAAAGTCTTACACAACCATTGTTTCACAGACTTAAGCATGGAAATGTTAGTTCCCATAATTAAAATGTCATCGACATAAATTATAAGGAATACATTCCCTTCTTTGCTATGTTTAAAATAAACACATGGATCTTCTGCGCTTCTAATGAAGTCAATAGATTGGATGGCTTCATCAAAGCGTAAGTTCCAACTTCCAGAGGCTTGCTTTAATCCATAGATGGATTTCTGTAGCTTGCATACTTTATTAGGATTTGCTTTGGATTCAAATCCATCTGGCTGACTCATGTACACCTCTTCCTTGAGGTTACCATTGAGGAAAGCCATTTTGACATCCATTTGCCAAATCTCATAATCGTAGTATGCAGCAATTGCCAGCAAAATCCGAATAGACTTTATCTTCGCAACAGGTGAGAAAGTCTCATCATAATCAATGCCTTGTCGTTGATTATAACCTTTCACCACCAACCTAGCCTTGTATGTTTGTATGTTTCCCTCGGAATCAGTTTTCTTCTTGAAAACCCATATACACCCTATACGTCTCGCAGCTTTAGGTAGATCAACCAAATCCCAAACTTGATTGGTGTACATGGAGTCTATCTCGGATTCCGTGGCTTCTTGCAATCTCTTTGAATCAACGCCCTGCGTTGCTTCCCTATAGGTCTCAGGATCAATGGGACTTGCAAATTCATTTACAACGTCCTCATCCTTGGCCAGTAACTGATGCGCGGGAGCCACTCCCTTCAGTCTGTCAGACCTACGGAGTGCATCTTGTGTTTGTTTGCGAGATGCGTTCTTTCTGCGAGGAACTGGGATCTCAGTCTGGATTGTATTCCCTTTAGAGGCACAACGACGCCGAGCATTCAAACCAGGCGAACGAGTCGCGCCGGTTGGTTTCCTGGGATTCGTCCCGGGATTCTTCCTCTACACTTGGAGCAGCATTTGTGAAATCCCCATGATTTCTATCAATGCTCCAACTAACATGGACACCCATACCATAAGGTATACTCATGCCAAGTGTATTCGACCCCTCGAGTTCTCCATCCTCTAAACTATTTTGCACATTTTGACTTTCATCAAAATCCACTTTATCCTTTTCAAGATCGCTAAGAATGTATTTGTTCTCCAAGAACTTAGCATTCCTAGATACAATCACTGTGTGATCTTGATCGTGATAGAAGTAGTATCCCTTCGTTTCTTTGGAATAGTAAATAAAAAAAAGTTTCTCACTTTTTGCTTCCAATTTCGTGGTCATTAACTTCTTGACATATGCAGGACAACCCCAGGTCCTCAAATGTTCAAGACTTGGTTTCTTACCAAACCATAGTTCATTTGGTGTTTTATCGACCGACTTAGATGGAACACGATTAAGAATGTAGATTGAAGTTTGTAATGCGTAACCCCAAAAATATATCGGTAACGTTGAGAAAGTCATCATGGCTCGAACCATATCCAATAGTGTTCGATTCCTCCTCTCAGATACTCCATTTAACTGGGGTTTCCCAGGAGGTGTCCATTGTGACTTGATCCCTTGATCCTTCAAGTAATCAAGAAACTCTTGGCTCAAGTATTCGCCTCCTCGATCAGATCATAGAGCCTTGATACTTTTGCCCAATTGTTTCTCGACTTCAACCCTAAACTCCTTGAATTTCTCAAATGATTCGAATTTGTTCAGCATAAGATATACATATCCATATCTAGAGAAATCGTCTGTGAAGGTGATGAAGTAAGGAAATCCACCTCTCGCTTGAGTGGGAAATGGACCAGACACATCAGTGTGTATCAGTTCAAGCGGTTCGTGCGCACGTGTTCCCTTTCCCTTGAAAGGTTTGCTGATCATTTCACCTTTGAGACAAGATTCGCATTCACCATGAGACTCCAAGTCAAATGAGGTTAAGTAATCAAGTTTAATTAACCTTGCAATTCTCGTGTCATTGATATGACCTAGCCTACAGTGCCACAAATAAGATGGACTATCTGTACTACTAAGTCTCAATCATTTGTTTGTTGTATGAAGCAAAGAAATCGTACAGTTGAGCATATATAAACCATTCACAAGTGAAGTTGTTCCATGAACAGTTCCATTAAGCGAAAAATAACAGTTATTATTAGCAAAACGGAAGGAAAACCCTTCATTGTCTGACACTGGAATGGAAATAATATTCTTGGTAATAGAAGGAACGAAATAACAGTTATTTAGTTCAAGTCTAAAACTAGAGGGCAAATATATAACATAAGTTCCTACTCGTTCAACATTTAACTCGAGAGTCACTGCCAACTCGTAGGTCGATTTCCCTTCCTGCTTATTGTGAGCTCCTTTACATTATTGCAAATGTGTGAGCCACAACTTGTATCCAATACCCAAGAATTATCAAATGTATAATTGTTAACTTCAATAACAAACATACCTTGGGTGGAGGTGGATACATTATGCTTACCATCTCCAACAGCTTTTGCCCCTGGGGCAATTCCAGTTCCAATGCCCCATCGATTGCAATAAGAAGAATGGTTTGTACTCAATTTATCATTTTTCTTAGTTCCACCTTTTGCCCGAAGCATATTATGGAGTTTAGAGAGTGTAACTTCTTTGGCATTCATATTGTAGTTATTAATAAACAGTGAATATGAATCCAGTAGCGTTCGTAGAATGATGATGACGGAAACCTTGGTTTCAAACTTGACTCCCACTATAGCTAGCCTCTCGATGAGTCCAATCATCTTGAGAACATGTGCGTAGACATCACCACCATCATTCATGTGTGGCTTGAACAATTCTCTTAGAATTTCATATTTGGCACACTTGGAGACATTCTCGAAGAGCCCTTTGAGATGGGACAGCATTTCAAATGGCATCAGATGCTCATGTTGTCTTTGCAGTTCCGGTCATGTTGTCTTTGCAGTTCCATCGTCATAGAAGCTAGCATGATACACTGAGTGTTGTAAGCATCGTCTAGGTGTTTGACCTTGGCATTATCCTTGTCAAACTCATCGAGCTCCTTTTGCTCAGTGGGGCGAACTGGAGCAGCTGAGTCTAGCACACACTCAATCTTCTCTTGACGCAAGACCAAACGAACATTTCAGATCCAATCCAGGAAGTAGTACTTAGCTCCCACTCATTTTAGCATATTCATTGCCCCCAAAAACACATGAATACGAAACAATATGTATCAAAACATATTACCACAATACCATGCTATGGCTTGTGTATTACAAATAATAATTCTCGGTAGACCTCAAAGCCAATTACATTCCATGTAACTCTTGTTTCACCAAACCCGGTTTGATGTGATGCCCTTTGACTTGAGCAAATGCTATGGCATAAATACTGTTAGGAAACTTGTAATTTTGATGAGCAATTCCATTAAGACTAAATTAGGTTAAGTCCAGCAATTAGTACTCTTAAGCATGTACGTATTTTGTTAGAAAGGCACTTGTACAAGAGGAACATTTCAGCAGCACAATTAGCTTTAATTCCTAGTATTTGTTTTAGGTTGTTGATGACGTATGTGTTAACTAAACAATTTATTGAGGCACTTAGTTACCTAGCAGATGAAGACTACGAAGACTGAAGACTCAAGTAAAATCTGCACAAGGGTACTAAAGAAATTTGACTCTTGCTGAAATAAGCAATGACCTTTCAGCACATGGCAAAAGTCATGTGAAAATCTATATGACAGAGTAGGTTGACTTAGCTATCTTGCCGATGGACAGGTCTCTTGCTGATTCATCAGTAAGAAGAGTCAGTTGCTGAGAGAGCAACATATCCTGCTGAACATCAGTATTTGGACCTTAATGAAAACGTAATGGTTTCCCTTGCTAAAAATAGTACTATCAAGCATTTAATGCCGCAGAAAGCCGTTCTGAAGAAAAGAAGAAGAAGACAAGCTTTTGCAACACAATAGTACAAGCAGGACAATGAATTCAACGTTTGAATTTGAATTTCAAATGGACTGAATTTTCGCTATAAAAGGAAGATTCAAAGCATACAGAAGATAATCCTTCTCAAAGCATCTACAACAAGTGATATGTGATCTATCTGCTTTCTTGCTCTGAAAACCTTCTAAGACTGAAGCTTACTTTCTGAAAGCTATCTGTGAAAGAGTAGAATTCATGTTCACCATCAAGTGGTTTCAACAAGTAGTTCTTTCTCTTGAACCGATAAAGTCTTGAACCAGAATCCTCCAACTGCTTACTGAATAAGTATTACAGTTGTGATTCTCTTGCTGTTTGAACTTACTGAATAAGTAAATCAATCACTCAGCACCATACTCAAACACACAATTACCAATGGCGGGTTATTGTAGTTAGGGGGAATCTAGTCTACTGGTCTGTAGAGAAAACCCTGTTTGGAGTGAAGCAAACAACTTGGGAAGTTGTCCTGCTAAGACCTCTGTTGTGGGATTACTAGATAGGATTTGTAAGGAACCTCATCTCTTATCTTAGTGAATTCAAGTCCAGGATTGGGTGAAGTGGATTAGTTGAAGGATTACGCCACCTTCAGATACCACTATAAACTGTGTGTTATTACTTCCTGCATTTACTTTCAGCTAGCTATTTTATACTGTCTATCTGCTCTTGCTGATTATCTGCTTAACTGAGTACTTAACTTAAATACTTCCGCTATTCTGATCGATGAAGTATCAGCAACACTGTGTGCTTGCTGAGAAATCTGTTTAGACTTCAAAAAGTTTAAAGACTATTCACCCCCACCCCTCTAGTCTTTAACCTTGTTCTCTCAGGGACCAACAAGTGGTATCAGAGCAAGAGGTTCTTAAGACCTTTTTTGCTGAACCTTGATCCCCTTTAAGTGCTCTGTTTTTGTGAAATAATTTTCCTGTTGCATTTGATCTATCTTGTTTAGCGTTTTCAGGATGTCTCATCTAGGTGATGCTCCCACTCTGAAGCTTGAGAACTATGAGAAATGGAGGAACAACATGATGCTTCATCTGGAAGCTATCTGTGATGAAATGGTGACTGTCATTTATGATGGTCCCATCAAGATAGAGGTTTCCAGTAGCTCTTATCCAAGGGCTAATGATGCAACTGCCATTCAGGAAGAAAAGAATGAGTGTGTAGTTGTAAGAAAGCCTAAGGACAGGAGTGAATGGACTTCTGAAGAAACCAAGAGGGATCGACTTGATGGACAAGCCAGGAACATCATCATACGTTTTACTCCAGATCCCATTCAGTGCAAGTTGTGGGGTGCTAAGATAGCTAAGGAAGCATGGAAGATAGTACAAGATCTGTGTGCTGGTTCTGAAAAGACTAAGGAGAACAAACTTGAAGTGATGAAGCTTAGGTTTCAGAACTTTAAGCAAGGTCCTACTGAGTCTCTGGAAGAACTAGATTTCAGATTCACTACCTTGATCAGTGAGATGGCTGCACTTGGTGAAGGTAGTAGATATTCTGATGCTGAAAAGGTGAAAACCATCATTCGAGGTCTTAACCAAGAATGGGTCAATACACAGAATTTCTACTACAACCAAGGTGTTCCAAACATCTCACATACTGAGTTTTTTTCTCACTTGGTTGTTGTCAACTATGAGACAAAGCAGAGAGAAATTCCATCTGCTGAATAATCGCAGAGTGTAGCTTTGGTATCCAAAGCTAGTCCTTCTGAAAAGAAGGAAGACTTATCTCCTGCTGAAGAGAATGCTCTTGCTGTGAGGAACATGAAGAAGTTCGTCAGCAAGGAGATTGAAAGGAGAAAGGCCAAAGAGACGCTGAAGAAGCATCTCGGCAGTAACTACCAAAAGTACAAGGCAGATTCTAGCTCGCTGAACAAGCAAGCTCAGCAATCTTCTGAGACTCATGTAGTTGGAAATGATCTCTGTTTCTATTGTCAGAAACTAGGTCATTTCAAGAGAGACTACCCCTTGCTGGAAAGCAAGTCTGGAGAGAAGAGAAGGAAGTTCAAGAGAGCTATGATAGAAGAGGAGAAGAAGAAGCTACAAATGAAGATTGATGCACTCTACATTGATACAAGTTCAGAAAGCAGTGATTCGGACACAAACTCTGATGACTTCATACCAGTCAACGACTTCAGCAAGGAAGTGTGTGGTATTGACATTGAAGAAATGTTTGATGAAGAATTCTGTTTGGTTTCTGATTAGGTAAACTCTTCACTCTCTGGATATGAGACTGATGACGGCATTGATGATTTAATGCTGGTACAAGGAGAGCTTGATCGATTTGAAAATGCTCTATCATAAAGTCATGATAAACTTCAGCTTGCTGAAAACATGACAAAGCAGTCTGCTGAAAAGTATGACCTGCTGAGCACTAAATATGAGACCAAGGTTGCTGAAATAGTTTAACTTACAGTTCTTCTTACAAAGGTTACTGATATAAACTCTATAATGTCTGATGAGTTCTCTGAATACAAGGCAACAATTCTGACACTGCTTGCTGAAAACACAGAGCTTAAGAAGAAAGAAATCCACTTTCTTTCTTATGCTGGTGCATGTTGTTCAGTAGCAGAGTTGCAATCATACCTTAAGAAAGGTACTCACAAGGAAGGTGTTGGTGCTGAACATGACAGAAATCATGTCACTCTCCTGAAAAAGGGGAAAGCACCAC
>JAQRGC011902953.1:0-13408 GCA_028659135.1 Plantago lanceolata
CCCACGTGACCCTTCCTGCGGGGTTGACCCGCGGGCACGTCATGGCCGCGGTGTTCTTTGAAGGCTCCGAGCCCGTGGAACATCTGGCGCGGCCATGGTTCTAGAGCGCGCGCGCGGAGCGCGGTTGTGTAATAATGGTTATATCAGAGTCTTGATCGAAAATGAAACCAATATGTTCTGATTAGATGACATTTGTGGCCTGCTACTTTTCCAAACTTGTGTGTTGCCCTGTACCATCCTGTTGAATATTTTTCTTGTACTTCACAATGTAGCATGCACATGTAATGGATCGAAATATTCAGTTAAACATAGTAATACTTTTCTCCATCTCAATCTGATGGGCTTCCCAGAAAATTATTGCATATGCTTCTAAATACTTGTTGGCTAGCTTGTTGCCATGAAAATATATATTGCAAAACTGAAAGGCATTCTCATCAAGGCCTTCATCTGCATCGAGGACTATTGCGAATTCGAGCTTTGTTTTGCCCTCTCATATGCCTTGGATTCTGGAGCCACCTCCCTCGATATCTTTCGCTCTTCTGTGCATCTTTACTTGCTCTTTGTAAAGTTATCTCCTCTGCAGGAACGGAACTGATTTGTGCCAGGAACTGAGAGAAATCGATAGTACTTCAGTAGTTAATCTAATTTCACATTGCAGAAAATCAAAGAGAAGAAAAAGCAGCACAGGTAAGTGAAATAACTGTGTACCCAGTGGTTAAATGCGTCGTTGAATTTGACGTCGCCATATATGTCCTGGACCCTTAAGCTGATGGCCTTAAACTCTTTGCTGATACTATTTCTGTTGTCTTCATAGTAGCTGTCTGAAATATCATTGAGCTTCTCGTACATGGTGCCAAATCTGTCGATGATCTTCTCGGCTTCGTCCACCACTTCTTCTATTTGTCGAACCAACTTGTCTTCTTTCCTTTTCATAATGCAGTCTGCAAGAAAATCTTTAAAAAGGTCAAGGTCTTCTTCCAGAATCACTGCCTCATCTTTTGCTTCAGATATCTCCAACTCTCTTGATGCTCCAGGTATTCGCAACCCCCGCATATCACAGATTTTTCCGCGTGGAAAAAACGGCCACAAGTTGTGGATATCAATCAGACCTGTTATCCACCACGGCCGGCGCAGCCTATGAGATGACCGGTACATTATCAGACAAGGTAGACTTCAGATTATAGAAATCAAATAGTACTAAAAATACAGAACTTACAAGGTGACATGAAATTGGACATCACTGTTTCCCATACTTTCTTGATGCTCCTGATGTTGTTTGAATGAATCGGCAAGACGAGAACTTTCTGTTCTCAAAGAGAGAAATCGGAGAGTTGAAATATCTCCAACGCCAAGTGGAATTTCCTCTAGTTCCCTTACTTCATCTAAGATCAAGCTCTCAAGTACTGGGAAATGGATGCTTTCAGCTTCCCAGTGCTCCAAAAATATGTTTCGAAGAAGTAAGGATCTCAGTCGAAAGAAGTCACCTTCAATGGGGTTCCAGTCACTCCCACAGAAGGCATCATTCAGAAGCCGAAGTACTTCAAGATTAGGCAATGAACCTACTATTGTCATTTCCTTCCAAGGAATGCGGCCACCTTCTAACGTCAACTTTTTCAGTGATCGTGGAAAGGTTATCCGCCCGAGATAGATCCTTTCGGTGGTACAGAAACTCAATGACTCAAGTTTACACAGCTGGACGACATCGACAAGACATCCAGAATGCATTTTCAGTTTTCTTACATTTGGAATTCGCTTGACCATGTCCTCAGTAAGCTTGAGTTTATGCACAACGAGAAGTGTCTGCAAGTTTTCCAGAGCATAATGATGGCCGGCTTCTGCATTTGGAGGATTTGGTAAAATAACATGTTCAATCTCGACATGTCTAAGGAGCGAAATCTCCCATATTTGGGGTGGTAGAATAATTGGCATCTTCCCTTGAACTGTATTCATGATTAGAGTTTGCAGATTCCAGAACATTTTCAGTGAAGCAAAAGATACTGATGAAGCAGAAATGGACCTAAACCAACCCCCTGTCAATGTGAGGCACCGGGAGTTAAAGTCTGACATGCTCGCGCATTTCAAATGAGTGACTGCAACAGTCGTTGATCTCAAGGGCTTAAGGATCTGCGGATGATACCTATGCTCCTTCACTTTAAGTTGCATGCTCATATGGGGTTCAGTTTTCATGCCATGATCAGTAATGCAAGGGCTATAGAACCTTCTGATACACAGAAATTTCTGTTCTCCAGCTTTCCTCAGGCACAGATCCCGTAAGAGATCATGAATTCGACAGCTCTTTATTTTACCGCTGGACCCCCACTTACTTACAAGAATGAGATTTCTCTTGATAAGATCTGTTAGATACTCCATAGCAGTATCTTCTAAACATTTGTCTATAGTTGGTTTTAGAAATCCTTCAGCAACCCATGACTTTACAAGTTTAGAAATACTAACCTCAGAGTCCTCAGGAAAAGCTCCCATGTATAGGAAACACGGTTTGAGATGAATAGGTAAGTTGTCGTAGCTCAATGATAGTATCTTTAGGCAACGCTCATCGTCCTCAGAGTTGATGATCGAGTTCATAGCTCCTCTGATATGTTTCCAGGACTCCACTGTCATGTCAGACTTTGCTAGTTGTCCCCCAATCACAACAATTGCTAGAGGTAGGCCTCTACAGCTTGCTGCAATCTGCCTTCCGATATCCTCCAACATAGAAGGACAATCATGTCGCACGAAGACCTTTTCCTTTAGTAGAGCCCAGCTGTCATGTTCATCAAGAAGTTCCAGTTTATACGGGGCGCGAGAGGCCATCTGGGAAGCCATATCCAGCAACCTGGTGGTTATAACGACCCGACTGCCATTACCATTATCTGGGAAAAATCTTCTCATTCTATCCCAAACTTCAACACTCCATACATCATCCAATACAATAAGATACTTCCTACCAAATAAGGCCTTGTGCAATATAACGCCTAATTCTTTCTCGGTTTTTGAACTTGTAGCATTAATGGAAGGCATGTTCTCTTTATTTATTTGGTCAGCAAGGTCATGGAGGAAGCCTAGAAAAATATCTTGCACATTGTATGATTGAGATATCGTAGTCCAAAGACGGATCTTAAAATTTTCTTTGACATATGGTTTGTCATAAACAGCTCGAGTAAGAGTAGTTTTACCAATACCGCCCATACCAGCCAGAGCAAGTACCTGGAGACTAGATTTGTGGCTTGCGATCGCATCCATGATATTGATCAAGTGCTCATCAAATCCCACCATAGAGCCATCCAGGCTTTGGCCAGATCTTGGAGGAGCACTGCTTGAAGATATTGCTGGCTTTTGACTTTCATCTACTTCAACGCCCATTGCCATCATCTCCATGCTCTCCTTCTCGATAGAATCGAACTCTTCCATCACTTTCTGCAGATCTTCATAAAAGAGTAATGAGCTCTTTTCTTGATTTTCCGCAGACTTTTCAGTATGTTGAATGAAGACATAAGATTCGATCACATCCTCTGTCGCACGACACAGAAAAGTGATTCTCAACTCCAATTCTTGAACTCCTTCACTGCTTATTTGGGAATGATTTTCAAGAAATTGCAGCAAAAATGTTATTTTTTCTTTGAGAAATTCAATATGGGGCTTAATTGAACTTGGTATCTGCTCAATGGTAAAGTTGAGAGAAACTAGAGCTGCATAAGCTGCCATATCTAATAAAACTTTTTTAGATTGTAATGTGATGAACCAGAGAAATCAAATGAGAACAGGGGAAAAACAGAGTTTGGTGGAAATGATGAAGTTAGTTTCAATGAAATGATAAGTGCAAGACTTGCTTGAAGTCAACCAAAGAAGGCTACTATACTAAATTAGTAGAAATTCAATGGAAATTTCATGGAATCAACACCATGCATGGAAAATTCAATGTGTATCTTCACATTTCCTCTGCAACTAGTTGAAATAAACCAATGTATAATGACTTTATTGTAATTATAAGTCTATATATACTACTAGCTTTAAAAAAAATGAAGTAATGCATTGCGGGAAAAAAAAAGAATTACTCTGTACAAGGCTAAAAGCAAATATAAATTTTTGAACATGAACATAAATCAAATAGGATCTACAAGTCTTATTGCATTACAAGTTACAATGAGAAAGCTGTAATACATACAAATAACAATCAATACAATCAAGGAGAGTAAGCCAGTAAGCCACACAAAAAATGAGAAGGAATACAAAGTCATAAATTTGGTTCGACGGATCATAAGCAGAAGGAACTTGTAGACATTGTATTGCTGAGCTCGAACTTATGATGCTTCATCGTGATAAATTTCTGCGCCTCACAGTCTATGTTATCCTCGCAGATAGCCACATTGCCATCAGAAATGGCAACGGGCTGCGAACAGTGTTGTTTGTCGCTTCCAGTTTCAAACCGATCATAAGTAATTGCTTCATGATTTGGGAGAAGACTTGGAACTTTTTGTAGCCTATGCTCGAGTTCATAAAGCTCATAAGCATCGCGAGGCCTGTGTGGCTTTCCATGCTTGCCATTGTAAAAAACGGCAACTGGTTTTTTGGCATGAGGTTTTGGAGAAATGCTTGGCACTTTGTCGAATGTGTGTGGCTTGTGCTCGAGCTCATAGAGCTGGTAAGCATCTGGGGCTCTATGTCGGATTCGCCATTTCATATCCATCTCGATTACTTGTTTGTTGGTGAGGCTTCAAGAATTCTGATGGATGATATGTGCTGTTTGGTACAGACATGAATGATGCTAGAGCTTCATTTATATAGGTTAAAAAAGATTCCTGGAATCTGATTCTTTTTCATCTTTGTTTCATAGATTTGGATAAATTTTGAAACAGTTAAGCCATGGTCTAACTTGGGACAGTCAAAAGTTATCCATACTAAGACTTAGTAGGCAAGTGAAATCACAACCTGTGAACCTAATACGACGCAACCTAACTAATTAAGTTAATTGTTATTAGTTCGTTTTGCCAAACAAACTCGAAACTTGGTTGGATTGGAGGAGCCGCACTTCAAACACATTGTTTACTGAGAATCTTTGAAGTTATAATGTAATACTTTTCTAGCCTGTTTAATTAGAAGAGTTCAATGAAAATACAGTAATTTACTCATTGTCATGGGAAAAAAAGGCAGAAGTTTGGCTTCACGGAATCAACGCCTGCCTAAACAATATTCTGAGTACCGTCGATTTCTGGAACATGAGAGAATATCTTCATATGCCAACTTTGACATGACTACGTAGTCTTACCGTAAGGGATAAACGGTAAAACCTGTCAAAGGGATAACCGTTGCGATTGGCAAGTAGTACTATCTTTGTAAACAGTTTCATCAGACTACGGTAAGACTACTCAGCCTGTTGATTTGTAAATTTAACCAATGCACCCACCCGGTTCCTCCCCTACTCAGCCTGTTGCTTTGCAGCCTCATCACATTCCCTGTACGATCCAGAAACCAAAAGTCCAAAACAATTCATTTCCATGCATAATAATTAATAAGGCTAAGGATGAGAAACTAGTGAAACAGTATACAGAACCTGAAAACTGGTACAAAATCTTTGGATGTGCTGTGCATGTTCCCAAACTGGAAGGCGAACCAACTTGGGAATCTGAAATCAAGCCTGTCCTTGTGAGGCATTTGCCTGTGTTTATCGACAGAAAGAGAAATTGAATCAATCATCACTTTTCCTCTATACTTCTGCATAATATGCATGTACAACAGTAAAAATGAAATGCATCCAAGAAGCAATTTTAAGGTACATGGCAAAATAAACTTAATCCAATGAGGTAAGAAAGATTAGTTAGTACAGCAACATGAAACAGGTAAAATGTTGTGATAAATGCAATGGAATATAAATCTCTCAGAGAAGACTCTCTGCTAAACACCACATGGGAACCCACAGAGTCTTCGATCTAGTTAACTAACGAATAAATGGGGAAAACTGAAGTACCTCATTGTCTTCAGGATCACCTCCATCTGCATTGAGGACTACTGCGAATCCGAGCTTTGTTTTGTCTTTGTATTTGCCTCGGACTCTGGAGCCGAGATTTCTGCCCTGCTTTAAGTGCATTTTGTTTATTTATCTCCTCCATGGAAGTGGAACGGATTTGGGGTTCCCAGGTTTCCAACTATGAGACACAGACAACACCTAATTCAGTCAAACTCCAGTCCACAGTATATACCACAATGATTAAAGCTTGAACACTCATATATATAATGCTGCTGTTGTGAATTGTAATATATTCGAGCAGTGAAATGGCAAGACTTATATGGGAATCAGAATGAAAGACAAGTAAATTTGATAAATACGAAAAGTTACCCAATGTTTATAAGCCATGATGAATTCGACATTGCCGTATATGTCCTGGACCCTTAAGCTGATGGCCTTGAACTCTCTGGCAATTCTATTTTTGTTATATTCGTAGCTTCTCATGGATATGTAGTATTTGAGTTTCCCGTACATCGTGTCTAATGCTTGAAAAATCTTTGCAGCTTCGTCCGCAACATCTTTTACTTGTCTTACCAACTCTGGCTGTCTCCGTTTCACAATGGAATCATGATAAAAAGCTCTGAATAGGTCAATGTCTTCGTCCAACTTCATTACCTCATCTCTCGCTTCTGCTATCTCTAACTTCATGTTTGGTATTTCCAACATTGGCAGGGGTGGCATCTTATCCATTTTAAAGCGTAGCACATTACCTGAAGTATTATTGTGCATGTGGATCGTCCATAGACGTGAAAGGTCTGTCGAAAGCCTATAAAGGATGTACCATACGTTAGTGAACAAGCTAGACTTGAGAAAAACTTCTAAAGAAATTACAGAACTTACAAAGTGACATGAAATCGAATGTCACTATTTCCCATGCTTTCTTGATGCTCCTGCAAGTGTTTCATAGATCTCACGAGATCAGAGCAATAGGTTCTCAAAGAGAGAAATTGAAGAGTTCCAATATCACCTATACCAAGAGGAATTTCCCACCGTCCTGATACTTCATGTAAAACCAGCCTCTCAAGCCTTGGAAAATGAAGACTGTCAGCATCCCAATGTTCCAGGAATATGTTTTCAATATGTAAGGACTTCAGTCGACAGAAGTCATCTTCCACTGGTTTCCATTCTTGACCACAGAAGGCATGATTCTTCAGTTTCAACACTTCAAGATTAGGCAATGAACCCACCACTGTCATCTCCTTCCAAGGAATGCCACCACCATCCAAGGTTAGCTTTTTCAGTGATTGTGGAAACGATAGGCGCAAGATAGAGATCTTCTTCTTTTCTGCCGTTGTGCAGCTCAATGATTCAAGTTTACATAGCTGGGAAATATCATCAAGAGATCCAGAATGGATTTTCAATTTCCTTATGTTCGGAATTCTACTGGCCACCTCATCATGAACGTGAAAGTTCTGTACAGTGAGTAGTGTCTGCAAGTTCTTGAGAGCATAATGCTCTCTGCCTTTGATGTTGGCTTCAACAGTTGTAGGATCTGGTAAAATGACTCGTGGTGTGATCTCTACATGACGAAGGAGTGACATCTCCCATATTTGCGATGGTAGAACAATTGGTCTCTTGAACTCCCACTCATTATTGTTCATAATCAGAGTCTGTAGATTCCAGAACATGGTTAATGACACAAGTGAGGGCAAAAAAAATGACATGGAGTAAAACCAACTTTGTTCGAGTGTGAGGCACCGAGAATTTAGAGCAGACATACTTGCCAATTTCAAACAAGTGATTGCAACAGTAGTTGATCGCAATGGTTTTAGGATCTTTGGAAGATGTCTATGTTGCTTGATGTTAAGTTGCATATTTATGTTGGACTCGGTTTCAGTTGCATGGGGAATGTGGAAGCTACTGAACCTTTTGATGCAGAGAAATCTCTGTTCATGGGCTTTCCGCAGGCATAGATCCCTCAAGAGATCATGAATTCGACAACTTTTCATTTTACCACTAGACCCCCGCTTACTAACCAGAATGAGATTTCTTTGGACAAGATCTTTTAGATACTCCACTGCTGTATCTTCTAAGCATTTATCTCTAACAGGTTTCAAAAATCCCTCAGTAACCCATAACCTGACTAGTTTGGAGACGCGTACCTCAAAATCTTCTGGAAAAACTGCCATTGATAGGAAGCACGGTTTGAGATACAGAGGCAAGTTATCATAACTCAAAGAAAGTATCTTTAGGCAACGATTATCATCTTCCGTGTTTATGATTGAGTTTATAGCTCCTCTAACGCGACTCCAAGACTCCTCTGTCATGTCGGATTTGGCTAGTTGTCCTCCAATCACAACAATAGCTAGAGGTAATCCTCTACAGCTTACAGCAATCTTCCTTCCAATATCCTCCAATATAGATGGACAATCATGATCTGGAAACACCTTTTGTTTTAAAAGACTCCAACTGTTATCTTCATCTAGAAGATCCAGTATGTACGGGTCGCCAGAGCCAATACGCGAAGCCATCTTTGACAACCTGGTGGTAACAATGATCCGGCTGTGGTTACCATTATTCGGGAAAAATCTTCTTAGCATGTGCCAAACCTCAATACTCCATACATCGTCCATTACAATAAGATAGCGCCTATATAATAAAGCCTTGTACAATTTATCGCCTAATTCATTGTGATCTTCCAGACTTGTCTCATTAATGGAAGCCTCATCTTGATTTACTTGACCAGGAATGCCATGTAGTAAACTTACAAGTATGTCTTGCACGTTGTATGATTGTGAAACCGTTATCCAGAGACGAATTTCAAACTTTTTCATAACATTCTGATTATCATAAACATTACGAGCAAGCGTAGTCTTACCAATACCTCCCATTCCAACTATCGGGAGAATCTGGAGATTATTAGATTGTCTACTCGTGATGCGGTCCATGATCCTGATCAAGTGCTCATCAAATCCCACCATATTGTTCTCCCCACTTGGATCAGATCTCAGAAGAACACCAGGTGCAGAACTAGTTGACCATTGATTTTCATTTGCTTCATCATCCCGAATCTTCATGGCCTTTTCCTTGATGGAATCGAACTCTTCCATTACTTTCTGCAGATCTTCGTAAAAGAGTGCTGAGCTCCTCCTGCGATTCTCTTCAGTTTGCTTATGAAGTTGAACGACGACATAAGACTCAACCACATCCTCTACCACGCGACACAATAAAGCGATCGTCTTCTCCAGAACTTCAATGCCATTGCTACATCTCTGGGAAGTAAATTCAAGAAATTCCAGCAAAAAGTTGATCTTTTCTTTGAGAGATTCAATCTGGGGGTTGTTCCTAAGAATTGAATTAGGAATCTGGTCCAAGGTAAAGTTGAGACAAACAAGAGCTGCATAAGCTGCCATATGTAATATCTTGGAGATTTTTTAGCTTGTGGGAATTTGATCTGTTGTTCTGTTAATGAAGAATAAGAGATTACAGAGGAAGCAATTTTGAGAGGTTAGTTCAAAATGCAAATGGACTTTGTGTGTTGTGATTAACTAACTTGCAGAACATGCTCAAGTCAACTTTACAAGGATAATATTTAATTGCAGCAAACAGAGTTGACAAAAAAAAAAAGGATGAAATGATAAGTGCACATAAATCATAATGAATTTATACTACTCTTTATTTCTTATTGCATAACAAATTTGAAATTACAATGAGGAAATATCAACATGTACAACAAAATATACAAATCAAGGGCACTAAGCCATCACACAAAAAAATTTAAAGAATTAAAGTTACTAAGTCACAATTCACAAATAAATATTGCTGATATTCTCCATTTTAGTTCGACGGATCATATCCCGTAGGAACTTGTAGTTGTAGACATCGTTTTGCTCAGCTCGAACTTATGATGCTTCATCGTGATAAATTTCTTGGCCTTACAGTCTATGTTGCCCTTACAGACATCTACATTGCCATCATGAATGCTAATGGGGCGCAAAGAATACTGCGACTGTGAGTCACTTCCCTTTCCCAATCGATCAGAAGTGGCAGCTTCATTATCGATTTTTGGGGGAACACTTGGAACTCTTTCAACTCCTTGTAGCCTATGCTCGAGTTCATAAAGCTCATAAGCATCGCGAGGTCTGTGTGGGTTTCCATGCTTGCCATTGTTAGAAAATGCAGCTGGGTTTTCGGCATGAGGTTTTGGAGAAATGCTGGGAAGTTTGTCTAGTGTGTGTGGTTTGTGCTCGAGTTCATAGAGCTGGTAGGCATCTAGGGCTCTATGTTGTCTTTGGCTTTTCATATCCATCTCGTTTTCGATTAGGCTTTAAGAAATTTGAAGCTCTGTGTTGTTTGGTAGAGAAATGAATGGTGCTGGAGCTTCATTTATAGGTTGTTAAAGATTCCTGGAATCTGATTCCTTGTAATCTTTGTCATGGTTATGGATAATTTTTACACTTGGCCATGATCTAACTAGGGAATAGTCAAAGAAGCTTCATAGTTCAACGGTCAAGCCAAGTTTAGAGAATTGACCAACTTATTCAACATGCCGTGAATGTCTGTAGAATCAGTAGCAGCAACTCATAGCAGCAAATTGAATCACAACCTTTAATGTATACGGACTCGACTCGATTAATTAGGCAAACGTTCTACGGCATTACACATAAACTTCAAACACATTGTCTACTGAGAATCTGTAAAGTTAAATTCTGCCATACTTTTCGGGGACTTTTTGGTCCTGTCTAGACGAGTTCAATGGAGATACAGTAATTTACTCATTTCAAGGGAGGGAAAGGCGGAAGTTTGGCTTCAAAAATCAAAACCTGCCTAAACTTTATTCCAATTACCATTGATTTCTGGAAGTGAACATCAAAGATTCTCTTCATAAGCCACGTAGTTTTACGAGGAACCTTATATGACAAATTGACAACAAAGACCTGTACAAGGATCAGTTTGACAACTTAACTATGTTGTAAACCATTTCATAAGTTTGGCTGATAATAATTAAAGCTAGCAACCAAGATAAGTTTCCTGCTATGCTATCAAAGCAAACACGGAAAAACAATTACGAATTCATTGGAAGTTCACAGGCATCAAGTTTTACAACATTGTAGCTGTAGCAGAACAAACTTCTCGGGAACAGTTCATACCTCAGTAGATAATCAAAGCTTAGAAATCAGAAAGGAGCTCAAGTTTACGAGCTTGGAAGAATCTGCAACGACCTTTGCCACTCGACTCAATTTCTTCACTTTTTCTCTTGGATGAAGTGAAGCCGATGCTAGTGAGTTTCACTTGACGTTTCTTAGTCTCTCCATTTCCTTCCTCGTCAGCCTCATCAGATTCCCTAGTACAATCCAGAAACAACAAGCATTGATTTCCAGACATGCACTAATATGCTAAGGATGAGAAAACAGTCTACAGAGCCTAATGCAAGCTTTTCTAAGTCAAATAAAAACACCAACCATAAAACCGGTACAAAATGTTTCGAGTATGCTGTGCATGTTCCCCAACTGAAGCGGACCAAACTTGGAAATCCGAAAACATTGTGCTTATGATCTTCCAGCCAAGACTTTGTCTGTGGATCTGATGAGATTTTTGTATATTCAAGTGTTTATTAAGAGACATAGAAACTGAACACTGTAATTGCCAAAATCAAGAAGAGTTAACAGGAAATATTTACCGCCTGGATAACCCGACCCAAAATTCCTGTGTACATTCTCAATAGTTTCATCCATTGTCCACTCACGTAGAGCTCTGTCTCGTGTGACCTGAAATACATAGCATCAGATGTGAGAATATCATATAGAAATTTGTAAAAGTAGATGGATGCACGCTCAGAAACATCCCATGAGAATCTACGGAGTTCAGAAATGAAGATTGAAGAAGTCTCATGAATTTCAGTAGCCTAACATATATAGAAGGACTATTATTAGATTATACAACGGCACATACAACATAGATAGGGAACAAGGGAAGGTCACCTTTGCAACAATACTTGCACCACTTACGACAGGATAAAGACTGTCCGCTTTCTTTGCGACCACAAATTTGATACCGGAAAACCTTTCTGAAAGCTTTATTCTGTACTTTTCTGGATCTCCAACAGTATCCAAATAAACCTGAAACATTACAGAATTTCAAAAGTCTGGCAATAGAAATTTTGAAACTGAAAAGGTAACAAGCAAGCTCTCAAAGAAGAAAAATACACTCACTAAATACACACTAAAAAAGCTCTTTTTGAAAGTAAAGTTCTCATTTATTGGCGATGCTAGAGGGAACAGCGATTTATAAGTAAGCATATCACAAAATGAGCATACCTCAGTTAAAAGTACACCTAGTTTCAGAGCTTGATCGATTAGTCCAATCGCAGAATTATGTGATATTTCATTGAGATTTATCTTGTTTCTGCAGATAAATAGAGTAACCAATGTCAAGAAACATTGTTGAAAGGATAACTTGAGTACTATCAACTATGTCATCGTTTGGGTACTCACTTCTTCAGCATTTTAGCTGACAGCTCTCTAGGGTCTATCACATCTGCAGCCCATCCAATAGACTCATCGATTTTCAAGCTCTCAAACAATTCTTCCCTTTTCTCTTCTTTCAAGGTTTTTGAATCTGCACAGGCCAGGAAAATGGAAATTTTATGGCCAAAAAATACTTTCTTATTCCGAATGAGGAATTTGCAGTTCAATCCATTAAACAAGACTCGAAAGCTTGTCGGTCTTTTTTGGATGGTGCCTATGTATTAACTTCTACTCCTACATGTCAATAAATCAGCAGTAACTTAACACATGGAATAGCGAAGTACAATCGCAAGAAATGCCCAATAGTTTAAAAATGTAAGCATAAGCTTAAACTAACACAAAATGTAAGTGTCGCAATTAAACAGATACACAGTAGTACCAAAATTCCCAATTTAAAACCTAGGGGTGAAAAATGGGAGAATAAGCGAACCTGCGAAACTCAATGTGGCTAGGGTTTTCTGGTAAGAACACGCACAGTACAAACAACCATACACCATTGGCCCTGCAAATACACAAACAAATTTCATCAAAAGCTGAGCTCAGAAACAGCAATCTGGAAAGTGAAAATATGAATATGATGTACCTAAAACCGGGCCACGTCCAGCTTCATCGATGCCCATGATACACGGTGTCGACGCCCAATCTGGCAGCGGCGGCGGCGGCTCCGATCCCATTTCTGTGTTTTTGGTATCTGTGGTTTTCGCGCCTTTTTGGATTCTGCCTCAGCAGTGTGAAACTGTGAATGTGTGGTTGTTTTTCCACTGTTGGTAATTAAAGCGCAAGTACATTGATAAATTGCATATTCGCCCTTGAAGTTTTTGCTCTTTCCATTTCGACTACACTAGTCATTTGTCTAGTCTCCTAAAAAACAAATTCACTATATTTTCAATCTTAACACATTATGAGTGTACTGAAAAATTTCCATATGTTTTTCGAGAAT
>JAQRGC011904262.1:0-12625 GCA_028659135.1 Plantago lanceolata
CTCTCTACATATTAAATTAATTTAAAATCCAATTTCAAATTAACTTCTCCATATTAATTAATAATGATCAAATCAATATTCAATTAATATCTCAATGGACTTACCACAATCGTATTGTGTGACCCATAGGGCCTCATTCAAATAGCACTAATGATCTCCATCATTAGAGTTCTGTAAGACTCCTAAACAATCTTACATGCAATGTATAACAATGAGGACGCATGCTGAAGGAATGCAAAACCACCTGTCGATAAGGTATGTGGTGAATAATATCCTTTCATTCGCGGATGACTTTTATTGAGCCGCAACCAGAGGTTAAGTGTCTGATCTTAGTGACTCAATTGTTCTCATTCTATTAGTTGATTTAATGCGCATGATCAATACGATATCGATCATGCCATGTGCACCGGCCGATGACTTCCAAATCACACTAACAATGAGAACTGAAATCCTCCCATGGTATATCAGCTATTCATGGGGAATGAATCCTATCTTGGCGTCATTGCCGAATGACATACATTTCGTATCACACCCAACTATAGACGTATCTACCATTGGCTAAGGTGCAAGAATTGTCTATAATCAAAGTGTGATACTAGATGTACTCATTCTCAATGTCCCTCAAGTATAAGGACCTATTCACAACCTTACCACCACTACTTCCATAGACACTTTGGAATAGCTACAAACCTCAATGGTTTCGTGGCCGGATACTGCCAATCACCTCTAAATGATTATTTGCCCATCACGGGTAATCGAATCACCTCGTAGTTGTGGGATCAACTACATCTTCTAAAGATATGATGCAAGCCACATACTGGTCTTTGCATATCGAACACTGTCCGTGTAAGTGCAAGATCATTGACCAGCGGCGGGTTTAGAACTATAAGCGTTTGATCCAATGAGCTCCCACTAGCTTCATTGATTTCTTATGATCATGGAGTCATACATTAAATAATACAGACAAACAGATTATATAAGTAATGAGTACGATGCCTTAAATAAAGATTGTATTATCGCTGAATAAATAACACATGCTAAATGTGATCCCAAGCATATAATGTTCCTATCTAAGATTGTCTCTTGGGACACATATATCTTTCAATCTCCCACTTGTCCTAGAGCCAATCACACATAGGCTTAACTCCAACATTCTTAAAATGTTTTGTATGACTCTCTATGCTCAAGGGCTTAGTGAGAGGATCCGCCGCGTTATCAGCTGTGGCAACTCTATCTAGACCTAAAGATTTTCTACTAATAAAATCTCGAATGAGATGATATTTCCGACATATATGCTTGTTCTTGTTCGTGGATGTTGGCTCCATCGCTTGTGATACAGCGCCACTGTTTTCACAATAAACGACGATTCGACTGCAATACGGAACTACCTTTAATTCTGTGAAGAACTCGGAGAGCCATACGCCTTCCTTTGATGCTTCGGAAGCAGCAATATATTCGGACTCCGTTGTAGAATCAGCGAGAATTGACTGCTTACAACTCTTCCAGCTGACAGCTCCTCCATTGATTGTAAACACATACCCAGTTTGTGATTTATAATCGTCTGGATCTGATTCGAAACCGACATCTGAATATCCATGCATAAATAACTCTTGTTCACCACCAAACACCAACCACCAATCTCTAGTTTTCCGAAGATACTTTAGGATTGTCTTAACTGCAGTCCAGTGTTTTACTCCTGGACACTGTTGTTGTCGACAAGTAATACTTAGAGCGTATGATACATCAGGCCTAGTGCAATTCATTGCATACATGATAGATCCAATTGCAGAAGAATATGGGATCGTACTCATGTAGCGAACCTCCTCATCAGTCGCAGGACCATCCTTGGATGAGAGGGATATGCCATGCCTCGCTGGCAAGAATCCTTTCTTGGATTCTTCCATCTTGTATCGCTTAAGTATCTTGTCGATGTGGGTGGTTTGTGACAGCCCCAACATCTTCTTGGATCTATCCCTATGGATTTTGATCCCAAGAATGTAGCAGGCTTCACCCAGGTCCTTCATTGCGAAAGTCTTACACAACCATTGTTTTACAGACTTAAGCATGGAAATGTTAGTTCCCATAATCAAAATGTCATCGACATGAATTATAAGGAACACATTTCCCTGCACGCTACGTTTAAAATAAACACACGGGTCTTTTGCGCTTCTAATGAAGTCAATAGATTGGATGGCTTCATCAAAGCGTAAGTTCCAACTCCGAGAGGCTTGTTTTAATCCATAAATGGATTTCTGTAGCTTGCACACTTTATTAGGATTTTCTTTGGATTCAAATCCTTCAGGCTGTGTCATGTACACTTCCTTTTCAAGGATTCCATTAAGGAAAGCCGTTTTGACATCCATTTGCCAAATCTCATAATCATATTATGCAGCAATCGCAAGAAAAATCCGAATAGACTTTATCTTCGAAACATGTGAGAAAGTCTCGTCATAGTCAATGCCTTGGCGTTGATTATAACCTTTCGCCACCAACCTAGCTTTGTAGGTTTGTATGTTGCCCTCAGAATCAGTTTCTTCTTGAAAACCCATTTACACCTTATAGGTCTTGCAACTTTAGGTAGATCAACCAAATCCCAGACTTGATTGGTGTACATGGAGTCTATCTCGGATTCCATGGCTAATTGCCATCACTTTGAATCAACGCCTTGCGTTGCTTCACTATAGGTCTCAGGATCTATGGGACTTGCAAAGTCATTTACAACGTCCTCATCCTTGACTAGCAACTGATGCGCAGGAGCCACGCCCTTCAGTCTGTCAGACCTACGGAGTGCGTCTTGTGTTTGTTTGCGAGAAGCATTCTTCTTGCGAGGAGCTGGGTTTTCAGTATTAGCTGAAACCCCTTTAGAGGCAGAACGTGGCCGATTGGCCGAACCAGGCGACCGAGTCGCACCGGTCGGCTCACTCAGCTCGAGGATCGGTTGGGAGGGGTCCTGGGATTCGTCCCGGGGTTCCTCTCCTACACTTGGAGCAGCATTTGTAAATTCATGAGAATTTCTATCAATGCTCCCACTAACATGAGCACCCATACCATAAGGTATACTCATGCCAAGTGCATCTGATCCTTCGAGTTCTCTAGTCTATAAATTATTTTGTGCATTTTAACCTTCATCAAAATCTACTTTATCCTTTTCAAGATCGCTAAGAATGTATTCGTTCTCTAAGAACTTGGCATTCCTAGATACAACAATTGTGTGATCTTGATCGTGATAGAAGTAGTATCCCTTAGTTTCCTTGGGATAGGCAATAAAATAAAGCTTCTCACTTCTTGTTTCAAATTGAGAAGTCATCAACTTCTTGACATAAGCAGGACAACCCCAGGTCCTTAAATGTTCAAGAATCAGTTTTTGACTGAACCATAATTCATATGGAGTCTTACTGACTTGAATGGAACACGATTAAGAATGTAGATTTAAGTTTGTAATGCGTAACCCCAAAGGTATATCGGTAAGGTTGAGAAAGTCATCATGGCTCGAACCATATCCAATAAGGTTCGATTCCTCCTTTCAGAAACTCCATTCAACTGGGGTGTTCCAGGAGGTGTCCATTGTGACTTGATCCCTTGACCCTTCAAGTAATCAAGAAACTCTTGGCTTAAGTATTCGCCTCCTCAATCCGATCGTAGAGCTTTTACACTTTTGCCAAGTTGTTTCTCGACTTCAACCCTAAACTCCTTGAATTTCTCAAATGATTCAGATTTGTTCTTCATAAGATATACATATCCAAATCTATAGAAATCGTCTGTGAAGGTGATGAAGTAAGGAAATCCACCTCTCGCTTGAGTGGGAAACGGACCACACACATCAGTGTATATCGCTTGAAGTCTTAAGCATGTTGTGGAGCTCAGAAATTGTAACATCCTTGGCATTCATATTGTAGTTTATAATAAACTGTGAATACGAGTCTTGCAGCGACTACAGAATGATGATGACAGGAACTTTGGTTTCAAACATGACTCCCACCACAGCAAGGCTCTCGATGAGTCCAATCATCTTGAGAACATGTGCGGAGACATCACCACCATCATTCATGTGTAGCTTAAATAGCTCTCTAAGAATGTCATACTCGACGCTCTTGGAGACGTTCTCGAAGAGCACTTTGAGATAGGACAACATTTCAAATGGCATCAAATGCTCATGTTGTCTTTGCAGTTCCATTGACATAGAAGCTAACATGATGCACTGAGCGTTGTAAGCATTTTCTAGGTGTTTGAATTTGACATTATCTTTGTCAAACTCGTCGAGCTCCTTTTGGTCAGTGGGGCGAACTAGAACAGCTGAGTCTAGTACATACTCAATCTTCTCTTGACTCAGAACCAAATGAACATTTTGGATCCAATCCAGAAAGTTGGGACCGGTAAGAGTGAGCTTGTCTAAGATAGAACGAACAGACATGCTTGACATTTCTAACCTAGAGAATAAGAAAGCAATAGATAGAGAGATATTAATAATGACAATTAAAATCTATGATCACAATTAGCAACTAAATACATCCAAGGTCTTTAGTAGTATTTAGCTCCCAATCAATTTAACATATTCATTTCCCCCAAAACACACGAATACGAAACATCTAAATTCTTGAGTGGACAGGACCCCAAAACTTATTACCACAATACCATGCTATGGCTTGTGTATTTCAAATAATAATTCTGGGTAGGCCTCTAATCAAATTACATTACATGCAACTCCTGTTTCACCAAACTGAGTTTGATGGGATGCCCTTGACTTGAGCAAATGCTATGGCATAAATACTCAATCAAGTGAAATGACAACCATCAAACGACTATAATACAATATTGTATCTTTGTAGGCAAAACCCCCAATGAGCACAAATTGATGAATGCTATGGCATAAACATTAATTTGGCAAAGTGGGGTGAATCACCTACTTATAGGATGGGAGGCATTTTTCAAATTGAATTAAAAACTACACAATTTGAACATTTATATTTGTTTGGGGTGACTACTATATTCAAGATACTTTGCTAAGCCAAGATCCCTAACATGCATCAAGTATTATGAGTGCCGTCTACTCAAGTAGGCATAAGCGGTCCGACAGATAATAGAGCATCGCTAACTCAACATATGAAAAGCGATTTATCAAGTAATGGGCACCGCCTACCCATGCATAATAAAATGCGGTCTAACACATAAGAGGCGCCGCCTACCTCGCATGTATTGCGGACTAGCATAATGTAAAACATACCTTTGAATACAATAAACATATCGACAAGTAAACAATAGCATACAAAAAAGTCTTTACGAATACTTTAAATTATATAAAATTAAATATAAATCGAATTTATAGTTTGCTACATCATATGTACATATATTTAATTGCAAATTAAACAATTGAATTTTACGAATTTCAATCTTTGAACAAAATCCAATTAGGTCAAAATCGAATTCGAAAACTTCAAAAATTGAAAAGGAAAGGGGGTTTGACCAGGTAGAAGCGACGGCCGCTGCCCCAGGCAGCAGCAGCCGCCGCCGGCTAGTGGAGGGATTCGAAATCCCTCCCCGAATACATGTATATACATACATATTTTTATTCGAAATTTAACACAGTTTCAAAAACCAAATCTGGAAATTTATATAACAACAAAACAATCATAACACTCTAGAACAGAATTATATACGCATATAATCAGTGAACAAGCCTCGCTCCGATACCACTGTTAGTAAATATGATAAGAATTATCTCGAAGATAGCGCAGCGGAAGTTTAAAATTTTTCTTAACATTCTTTAATCATGCTATGATTATATGACGTATTGAAACAAGGGTTGATACACTTACATAATCGGATCAACCGGTAGTTCATTCTGTTCGTTCGCGAATTAGGGCTCCAAAAATTGTCTGCTGTTCGGCAGTGCATACAGGCCAATCCCTGACTGCGATGAGCGATCCGTCCGGTCAGAAGCTATAAGAATTCGTCTGCAGTATTCTCCAACTGGAATCGCCTTGATCGGGTACATAGCGAGGTACATATGGACTTTGCAAGATCGTTGCGATGTCCTGGAAATTCTACGCGGGAAGTTATGCATAAACTTCAAACCTTGGTATCCACGGATCATTGTAAGCCAAAGTCGCTATGAAGACCTTATTCGAAATCTGAAGATGGATAAATTATGCTAGAGATATTCTATGGAGAATATTGTGTATTAAACTAAAATACAATGACTTGTATTTATAGCCAGTTCCCCTAACCAAATTTCCATGTAGAACTCTAAAACATTTAGGTATCTAATTAGGAATTTGACCAAGAAAGAAAATTCTACAAGGAAAAGAAGAGAGGAGAGAGACTAGGTCTCTCCCCTCATCACCCGCGCGCTCCCACCTCGTGGTCGGGCCATCATGGCCCGGCCCAGTGTTCTTCCTTCTAATTTTCTTTTCTTCTGTTTCTCTCTACATATTAAATTAATTTAAAATTCAATTTCAAATTAACTTCTCCATATTAATTAATAATGGTCAAATCAATATTCAATTAATATCTCACTGGACTTACAACAACCGTATTGTGTGACCCATAGGGCCTCATTGAAATAGCACTAATGATCTCCATCATTAGAGTTCTGTAAGATTCCTAAACCATCTTACAGACAATGTATAACAATGAGGACGTTTGCTGAAGGAATGCAAAACCACTTGTCGATAAGGTATGTGGTGAATAATCTCCTTTCATTCGCGGATGACTTTTATTGAGCCGCAACCAGAGGTTTAGTGTCTGATCTTAGTGACTCAATTATTCTTATTCTATTAGTTGATTTCATGCACATGATCAATACGATATCGATCATGCCATGTGGACCGGCCGATGACTTCCAAACCACACTAACAATGAGAACTGAAATCCTCATGGTATATCAGCTATTCATGGGGAATATGAATCCTATCTTGGCGTCATTGCCGAATGACATACATTTCGTATCACACCCAACTATAGACGTATCTACCATTGGCTAAGGTGCAAGCATTGTCTATAATCAAAGTGTGATACTAGATGTACTCATTCTCAATGTCCCTCAAGTATAAGGACCTATTCACAAGCTTACCACCACTACTTCCATAGACACTTTGGAATAGCTACAAACCTCAATGGTTTCGTGGTCGGGTACTGCCAATCACCTCTAAATGATTATGTGCCCATCACGTGTAATCGAATCACCTCGTAGTTGTGGGATCAACTACATCTTCTAAAGATATGATGCAAGCCACATATTGGTCTTTGCATATCGAACACTCTCCGTGTAAGTGCAAGATCATTGACCAGCGGCGGGTTTAGAACCATAAGCGTTTGATCCAATGAGCTTCCACTAGCTTCATTGATTTCTTATGATCATGGAGTCATACATTAAGTAATACAGACAAACAGATTATATAAGTAATGAATACGATGCCTTAAATAAATATTGTATTATCGCTGAATAAATAACACACGCTAAATGTGATCCCAAGCATATAATGTCCATATCTAAGATTGTCTCTTAGGACACATATATCTTTCACTTCCAGCAATTGATGATTCACATCAAGTTGATGATGAAGAAGAAGTCACCAACAAGCATATGAACCATGACTTGGATATCATCATTACTGATGAAGAACCTGTCTTGATTGATCTCTCTGAGGCCCATGTGCCGGAACAAGAAGAGGAGGAACGAGTGGAGGATAAAGAGGATGAAGAAAAAGAGAATGATGATGCAGAGGATGATGCGGAAAATCCTGCTGCTGATGATGATGATAGAAGGGATGATGATGATGATAATCAAGGAGGTGCTGGAAATGCACAAGTGCTGACTGAAACTACGAACACTACAGCTGCTGACGAGCTTGCTTAAAATGTTCAGCAGCCCCCATCAGAAAGCACTCCTCCACAAAAGCCTCCATCTCAGCAAGGACCATCTTCTTCTGAAGAACCACACCAGAAATCTGTTGTCGACAAAGGCAAGAAATCCATTGATGAAAAATATGTGGAAATCATGGATACAGACACAAACACTTCTGAAGATGAGCAGATCAAAATAGCTGTGAAAGCTTGTGTTTTTGAAAACAGAACTGGTCTTGACTATGGCCAGAACTCCAAAGGACTTCACCCTATCCTGCAAATAAGGGAAAGTCAACCTGCTCATACTACTGCAGTTACTCCAGTCCCTGCTGAAAAGCACACGGATGACATAGTCCCTGCTGATGAGCAAACTATTGTAGCACCAGTCACTGCTGAAATGCATACTGAAGAGCCAGTCCCTGATGAAAAGCAAACTGTTGCTGATGAGTTCAATGCTCCTAACTGTTGCTGATGAGTTCAATGCTCCTACTCCAGTCACTGCTGCAATGCAAACTGTTGAGACTCCAGTCACTACATCTGTGCATATTGTTGAGAAACCAGCTGAACAAGCTGAAGAAAATAAAGGGAACATGGTTGCTGGTCTGGACAATGCATATCATGCTTACTCTACTGATCAACTCAGTTCATCAGATGTTGATGAGATTGAAGAAACAATCAGAGCTGATTTTACACCTGCTGATGACAGGTTTGTAAATCAAGCTATCAGAAACATCTCAAATCCATCTAATCCCATGCCCTCCATTCAGATACAATCCTCAAGAGCTGAAGCATTCCTGGAACATAGAGACCAGATGCTCAAAGTAATTGAAGAACTGCTCAATCTAGAGGAACTGAATGTGAATGATACATTGAAGTTATTGCTGAGAAGAACTGCTGCAATTTCTTCTGCACAGTTTGATCTCAATCTGAGGTACCAATATACTGCTTCCATATCAGAACAAACCTCTCAGCAATACTCACACATTCTGGCTGATCTGAAAGAGCATAGAACTGATGTGAGTGACAGACTAACTCTACAAGCTGGACAATTAAACTCCGTGCAGAGAACAGTGAAAGAATTACTGCATGAGAAGCTCAATAGATGCAAGTCTGGCCAAACTCACTGATTTCACAGAAAAGCTCAGCCTGAATATATGCTTGAAAGGGTTGCCACTCCTAGAGCAATCCATGTCTAAGGGGGAAGGATTACAAGGTGGTTCAGCAAGTGCAAGTGCTGATCCCACACAACTTCAAATTATACTAGCAAGTACCCCGTTGACATCAAGCAATCCTTCATCAGTACCAACTCCCTCTGCACCTCAAAGAGTGCATATCACTAACATTCTAAGGGATGGTACAAGAGTTGATGAAGATGGTACGGTAATTGGCCATGAGCCTAGACCAACTCTCCCACTTTCAATCTCTGGTTCAAGGAAAAATAGACCTTTAAAGCCAAATCAGTCTACTGCAACCAAGAGGAAGAGAGGTAGCTCAGCTTCTCAGCAAAAGAGAACTCAGAGAAGGGCTACCGAAAGGGAAAGAGACAAAATAGGTGCTCATGCTGAACACACTAAGATATACAATGGCCAAATTGTTCAGCATGTAGTAAAAACCTTGACTGGTCTATATGTCCTGAAGCTCCCTTATCTAACAAACAACACTGAATTTCCACTTGTTGTCCTAGATCAAATGTTCCTTTGGAATGATCTAAAAACTGAAAGAAGGCTCACAATGCAAAAGGACAAAGCTGGTTACTAGCTTAACAAGGAAGTTCAGATAAGGAGAGAAGCTCTGAAAGTGGACTGGATGATCAATGTGCCTGACTATCCTAAACCGGATGATGTCACAAAAAAGCCTGGTCTTATCTCTGGTTTGCCAACTCCAAAGCTTGGATGGTCCCCTGCTGATTGCTTCTACATGTCTAATGAGGAAAAGAGTGAAGATTTGGTCTACTTAAGCAAGATCAATCAAACTCAAGGAATCATTCAGTCACAAATGGAGAATGCTCGGCTATGGGGAAGACATCTTTGGAATGAGCTAGCCATGAAAAGGTACAGAGACATACCAAGCTACAAGGATAGAGTCAGAAAGGGAATTGAAATTGAGAGAGACACCAGGAAGCTACTGGAGAACTATGGGTTAGACTCAATATAATTTGCTTCAGAACTCTTCCCTGGGGTTTAATCTTAATTAGAACTTTAACTTTCATTATGTGAAAGTTCCCGACTTTCTCTGTTTCTCAAACTTGTCTCTTGTACTCACTGATCTTTTGTATAGAAGTTATTTGGTCTTTCTTGTAAAATCTCTTTACTGAAATGATAACTTCCTTACAAATGTTTGCCATGTTTTACTGCTCTGATACTTTATTTGCTTCAGATACTATTCTTGCTTGATGAACTTACTGTTTATCTTATCTATTGCAAGTTTGCATAAGTGTTCATTGAATTATTCATATTCCGAACATTTGAAGTACTGGGTAAATTTAGTCATGGATTGCATGTCATCAAAAAGGGGGAAATTTGTTAGGAAACTTGTAATTTTGATGAGCAATTCCATTAAGACTAAATTAGGTTAAGTCCAGAAATTAGTACTCTTAAGCCTGTAGGAAAATTTGTTAGAAAGGCACTTGTACAAGAGGAACATTTTAGCAGGACTTTTAGCTTTAATTCCTAGTATTTGTATCAGGTAGCTGATGACGTATATGTTGTATAAACAAATTATTGAGACACTTAGTAACATAGCAGATGAAGACTACAAAGATTGAAGACTAAAGTAAATTCTGCATAAGGGTAGTAGTAAAGGAATTTGACTCTTCCTGAAATAAGCAATGACCTTTCAGCACGTGGCAAAAGTCAAGTGAAAATCTATATGACAGAGTAGGTTGACTTAGCTATCTTGTTGATGGATAGGTCTCTTGCTGATTTATCAGTAAGAAGAGTCAGTTGCTGAAAGAGCAACACTACCCTGCTGACATCAGTATTTGAACCGTACTGAACAAGTAATTGATTCCTTGCTGATAATAGTACTATCAAGCATTTAATGCGGAAGAAAGCCGTTCTGAAGAAAAGAAGAAGAAGACAAGCTTTTGCAACAGAATAGTACGAGCAGGAAAGTGAATTCAAAGTTTGAATTTGAATTTCAAACGGATTGAATTTTCACTATGAAAGGAAGACTCAGAGTATCAAGATGTTGATCGTTCTCACTGAATACACAAGCTATTTCTGAACTCTCATTGTTTCCTCTGATAACCTTCCAAGACTGAAGCTTACTTTCTGAGAGCTACTTGTGAAAGAGTAGAATTCTTGTATTCAACAAGTGATTCTTTCTCTTGAACTAGTAAAGTCTTGATCCAGAATCCTCCAACTGCTTAATGAATAAGTATTACAGTTGTGATTCTCTTGCTGTTTGATCTTAATGAAAAGTAAATCAATCACTCACCACCATACTCAAACACACAATCACCAACGGCGGGTTATTGTAGTTAGGGGGAATCTAGTCTACTAGACTATAGAGAAAACCCTGTTTGGAGTGAAGCAAGCAACTTGGGAAGTTGTCTTGCTGAGACCTCTGTTGTGGGATTACTAGATAGGATTTGTCAGGACACTCATTTCTTATCTTAGTGAATTCAAGTCCAGGATTGGGCGAAGTGGACTAGTTGAAGGATTACGCCACCTTCAGATACCACTATTAACTGTGTGTTATTACTTACTGCAGTTACTTTCAGCAAGCTATTTTGTACTGTTTATCTGCTCTTGCTGATTATTTGCTTAACTCAGTACTTAACTTAAAGACTTCCGCTATTCTGATTGATTAAGTATCAGCAACACTCTGTGCTTGCTGAGAAATCTGTTTTAGACACCAAATTTTTTTAAAGACTATTCACCCCCCCTCTAGTCTTTAACCTTGTTGTCTAAGGGACCAACAATTTCCTTGCTGACAAACTTCTTCATGTTCCTCACAGCAAGAGCATTATCTTCAGAAGATGATAAGTCTTCCTTCTTTTAAGAAGGAACAACTTTGGATACCAAAGCTACACTCTGCATTTTTTCAGCAGATGGACTTTCTCTCTCCTTTGTCTCATAGTTGACAGCAGCCAAGTGAGAGAACAACTCAGTGGGCGAGATGTTTGGAACACCTTGGTTGTAGTAGAAATTCTGTGTATGCACCCATTCCTGGTTAAGACCTCGAATAATGGTTTTCATCTTTTCTGCATCAGAATATCTACTTCCTTCACCAAGTGCAGCCATCTCACTGATCAAGGTAGTGAATCTGAAATCATGTTCTTCCTGAGACTTAGTGGGACCTTGCTTGAAGTTTTGAAACCTAAGCTTCAGCACTTCCGGCTTGTTCTCCTTAGTCTTTTCAGAACCAACACACAGATCTTGTACCATCTTCCATGCTTCCTTAGCTGTCTTTGCACCCCACAACTTGCATTGTATGGAGTCTGGAGTGGAACATATGATGATATTCCTGTCTTGTCCATCAATTCAAAACCTCTTGGCTTCTTCATAAGTCCATTCACTCCTGTCCTTGGGCCTTTTCACAACCACACACTCATTCTTTTCTTCCTGAGTGGCAGTTGCATCATTAGCCCTTGGATAAGAGTTACTGGAGAACTCTATCTTGATGGGACCATCATTAATGACAATCATCATTTCATCACTGATAGCTTCCAGATAAAGCATCATGTTGTTCCTCCATTTCTCATAGTTCGCAAGCTTCAGAGTGGGAGCATCACCTAGATGAGACATCCTGAAAACACTAAACAAGACAGATCAAATGC
>JAQRGC011904912.1:0-13298 GCA_028659135.1 Plantago lanceolata
CAAGAGAGTTAAAATCTTGTTACGGACCGAGATGAATAACCCTGGACTCTTCGAAAAGCCCAAGTATGAAGGTGACTATAACTACTTACGCCTTGCGTTGCACGATTAAGGATGGGGACATCTTGTCGCTATGGAAAGGGATTGTACCATATGTGTTGCGTTATTATCTAGCGGTTGCAATGGACTTCTTAAAGTTAATATGTACGAGAGCATATCTAAGGTGGCGCAGTGGAAAATTAAATTTTTTCTTACATACATAATGATCTATGTTCTATGATCATATGACATATAGAAAAAGGTTAGTTAAACTTACAAGTTAACTGTAAGCTCCTGGTTTATGCCTTCTTCGTAGAGATCCTTTATTTGATCGTCGGTGTAATTTGCAACCTCGTCTTCAATGTCTTGACCAATGGAGATATCTTCAATGACGATTACATACATACGTTTTCCATAAGAGATTTGTAGTGACGATGAAGGTTATGTTTAGTTCACCTTAATTTGAGTTGTCTCCAGTTCAATTCAGTTAAATTCCATTCAATTCAATTACGTTCAGTTCAGTTACATTTAGTTTAAATTTATACTTTAATTCAATTCCATTTAATTAAGTTAACTTCAGTCACATTTAATTCAGTTCAGTTAAAAAATTCTCGACTTATACTATTTCAATTTCAGTCGACCCTTTAGCTGTAAACAACGATCTTTACCATCATCATTCATCACTTTCCCAAGCTCACCTGCAATCTCTGCTTCAGCTCTTCGTCACTCAAAGTAAGTACCCAATTCTTTTCTCTATCTAAATCTACTTGCAGCAAATTTACAATTGCATTCAGTATCTATAAATCATCCGTCTAATTTTGCCTTTCTCTGTTTTCGAATTATCCAAGAACGGTGGTGATTGCGTGAGAGAGAGACAACAATGGGTTCCGCAGGGAGAGAGGTGTCAATCTCACTCGACGGATTGAGGGACAAGAATCTGATGCAGCTCAAGAAGCTCAACACGGCCCTTTTCCCGGTCAGATACAACGACAAGTATTACGCTGATGCACTTGCCTCTGGAGATTTTACCAAATTAGGTTTTTTTTCTTGTTCTTTCCCTCTTCTTTTATTGTTTCATAATCTGGGTTTCTCTTGTTTTTTCCAATTATGGTGTTGTGAGCCTTGTATCTGCTGTGTACTGGTAATTTGGGATTTAGGGTTTCAGTTATGCGCCTTAAGTTCGATTTTGCTGATTCAATTCGGTTCTGTTGGTAGTTGGGTGAAATTGGTGATGTGTAGGGATTGAGAGGTTCATGTTTGTGTAGTTTCCATTTGTTTTTTTGGCTAAGAGGTAGTAATTGTATTCGTTTTCGTCTCTCTTATGTGATGCTGGTTCTGTTGTTTGGTCAATATTTTCGTCCTCTGTGGCTGCGTATCCTAGAGGTGTTTTTTTTTGTGCTTCTTGAAACAAAACAAATGTGATGAATTGCGTAGAAATCTGGAGGGAAAACTTGAACCAATGCTATGATATTGACGAAAAACTAATTATAAGACTATCATTAAGTGGTTGGTGATGACTGATGAGTGGATTGCTCTATACAACAGTTGTTATTTGGCTTTCATCAAATGACTTCTACCATGAAGGAAATTACAAAAAGGAAAGATATAGAATGAGACTAGCATTTACTGGCAGTTAGGTAGTTATCATAAATGGTTTTGAGATTTCGAATTATCATAGAGAAAGTAAGGTGATGACATTCAGTGGCATTCCTACAGCATGCAATGGTCTTGTGCTGTTTAAAGTGAATTAGTTCAGTCTTTGTCTTGGTGCAGAATGTTTTCTTTCCAACCTAGTCTATGTTAGACTAGAAGAATTCGCTAGGGAAACCGAACAAAGTATAGGAACTAATTGTTCAATTTCTGAGTTAATTGTGCTGTAGTAGCATTTGTGGGGAAAAGGGTTTAACTGTCAGCCAAGAACCATAGTATAAATTATGACATGGTAAAGGCCTGCTGTCTTGCGCTCCATGGTGAAATACTTACAGCATTTATCTCTTTGCAGCCTATTACAGTGACATTTGTGTTGGTTCCGTGGCATGCCGCCTTGAGAAGAAAGAAGATGGTGCTATTCGAGTGTACATAATGACACTGGGTGTTTTGGCTCCATATCGAGGGATGGGTATTGGTAAGTAATCTCGTTTATTAGTTCCAATGTTTGCAATAAATATATGGCTGCTATTGTGTGGTTCTTGTGTTGCACTCCATTTAAAGGAAGAAATGAGTGGGCAAAGGTTGATATTACATATTCAGATTGTGAATAAAATTAATACTTTGCATTTCACCAATTTTGCTCCAAATAGTTTGCTATGTCTGGTTGGATTTTATTCGACTTATCCTGTCTGCAACTGTTCAAGAATGTCATGACCTCATGATAGAATCATCAAACATAAACCCAAAGGACCCAAACTATTTTCAAGGTTTAGGAACAAATTCTCATAAGAGAGGGTGGTTTAGTCATGAAGATGTGCAATCAAAATTTTCTGTGTTTTGGTACTGGACATGACATGCTAGCTATATTTAAGGGATTCGATGGCACATTTTCATTAACGTTGTATTTCGATATAATTGTGTTGTGAGTGCATTTTCTTTAGTAATAAAATACTTCTTTTGCTGATCATTATAATGTGGAACAAGTTGTCTCATCGACTGAAGCTGCAAAAAGTTTTCATTTCTGACTGGCAACCTATAGTGTACTGTTCTAAAATTTAACAACTTTCAAGTTTCAACATGTGCCCCCATGCTTTAACTTGATGAAACTTAGTGTGAAGTGATTTTCATTCATTCAGGTACAAGGCTTTTGAATCATGTGCTCGAGCTTAGTGCGAAGCAGAACATTGGTGAGGTGTACTTGCACGTGCAAACAAACAATGAAGATGCCATCACGTTCTACAAGAAATTCGGGTTTGAAATTACAGGCACAATCCAAAATTATTATACCAACATCACTCCACCTGATTGTCATATTGTTACCAAGTTCATAACCCCATCTCAAACCAAGAAATAATTAACATTTGAAGATATGTATCTTTGTTGGGTGTCTCTTGCTTCTTTGATGAACACTGTGCTCGGTCCAGTTTTGAGTTATTAAATTTTGGGGGTTATCATCAACTATTCATCGGTACTTGTTAGTGGTAAAACTTTTGAAGTGAGCCAAATGAGTTCAGGAAAGATGTTTAGCATTTGGTGCATGCAGGTCCAACCGTCCAAGTGACTTGCTGAAGATCATCTTCATTTTTCCATTATACACAGGAACCCCATTGCTGTTCAATATGTAGTTTCTTCATCTTATAGACTTATACACATTGATTTCTGGTTTTCTTCTTTTTCCAATTGAATTCTTATATTGAGATGCAAGTGAAACTTATTTCGATGCACAAGTTTTATTCCAGTAGGATTGATATAGCCAAACATTTAAGAGCATTTTATTATCAGTTGGTTGAAAGTTTGAAACTTGAAAGTTACTGTCTACGTACGTAGTAGTTTACAGTGAAATTTCATGAATTTGTATCCATTGTACCTTTTTCCAGTATGGCATTTAGGATTTGATTCTTGTAGGAACTTTTTTTTTTTAAAAGCAAAATAAACTTAACATTAATAAGATGTAGATCACAGAGTTGCATCAGGGAGTCGACTCAACTTGATTGGCCGTCTGACAAAACGAAATTGAACAGAATGAAAAAATGGCAACAAAAGTTTAATCTCTTCAAGTAGAACCCCTGCAGCAGAAAGTGTATCAGTGGAGGACTGAATGTGAGTAATGACTTTGAATTCGACATCCTGCAGCTGCAGTTCTTGCGCAAAAAGAACAGCTGAACGTGCTGCCAATGATTCAGCAATCTCAGGACACTTAATATGCTCAAATCTGTGATATTGTCATGCCAATACACTCCCCACAGAATTACGAACAACTATCCCAACTACGATTCCCTGCTGAGTACTCTTCAAAGAGCGTCAAAGTTAACAGTATCCGGTGGCCTGGGTTGTGAGAAAACTGATCTTGCTTCCCGAAAGCGATGGATGAACTGGTGTACAAAATTGACAGATTCTTGGGCATCAAAACCAGCATTTTCATGGAACATTTTGTTTCTGTTTCTCCGTAAGCTTCAGCACGCACAAACAAAAAACTCCTGCTCCTCCCAGGAACAAAGTGTACGTACATGGGCAATCCAAAGACACAAATCTGGCGAATCATGATCAACAAGGACATTAGACAGTGTAGGATTTGATCCTTGTAGGAATATAAATGAAACGATTTCCATTAGTCTTGACTGGTAATACTTGATATAGCGTTTCAGAAATACTTATGTTTATCCGAAAGTGAGGACTTTTTATGATATGATGAATCAACAAGCTACGTTTAGTCGAACGAAATGTTATCGATTGCAATTAGTTACTTTGACATGGTTACGGGATTGTCAAGATACACTCATTCCAATCACCTAAGCACTACTAGTTACGAATTTCGGGGTCCAAACACACAGAGCGCCCATAGAATACTATGTGCCTGGACGTTTTTTAAGAGATTTGTATAATACACGGTTTAGATACCAGATGAACAAATCGAGTTGAAACTTGCTAAAAACGTGACTTGCCATAAAAGCGATTTCACGACAAAAAAACCGGCAAAAGAAACGCCACGGCTTTTCCCAGTGGCATGCATCGTCTCACTGAGACAAGTCAATGAACCGCCCTTCTTCCTTTCGCTCCGCCGCCGTCGCCGCCGCCGATATGTCTTACCGCCCAAACGTAACTTCTTAATCACATATCTAATATCTTCTTCTAGTATTTCCAATTCCATCAGCTAATTTCGTAATTCGGCCTTAAAATTTTCTCAATTCACTTTCTTATCTTTTTTTTCTTTTTGAATTCACCGAACTAAGCTGCTTTGATTCAACAGCCAAGAGCAAGCCGTCCATGGAACCAGAGAGGCTACTGCGACAACTCATCAGGATCCGGTGGTGGTGGTGGTGGTGACTCCAATCCCCCTGCTGCTAGAGGCCGCGGTTTCCGCCCAAATTACAATGCCGTGCCGCCTCCGTTGCAATTTTACCCCGCCGCACCGCGGAGGCAGTTCCCCGGACCTGGGCCTGGACCATATAGACCACAACCACGCCATCCTGGGATGGGCTACAGTAATTACCAGCAATTTGGACCCCAAATTATGCAGCAGCAAGGCCAGCAACCACAGTTTAGACCACAGCAGCAGTTCAGGCCGAGGTCGAAGCCTCCCGATTATCGCGAATGGGAGCGTGCTAAATTGTTGCCTTCTCCTGAATGTGGTATAGCTGCATTTTTAGCTGCTTCTTGTTGTTGTTGTTGTGAAGATTAGATGTTGTGTGTTTTAGTATTGTGATTTTGTTATTGGCAGAGAGGTTCACTGTACTATCGTATAATATACTGGCTGACTACTTGGCCACTGATCACTATCAGCAGCTCTACTTTCATATACACCACTCTTTGTTGAGTTGGAGGTGGCGTCGAAGAAGTCTGTCGTTTGAGCTTGGATTGTGGTCACCTGACATTATGTGCTTTCAGGTACACTGCTTTGCATTTTTGGATTGTAGGGGTTTGTGCTTAGATCACGTGAAAGCGTGGAGATAGGAAATAGATCATGTGTCGTCTTCTTATTTTCTGCCGCGCGTTGGCGGGAGAAATTTTAATGTGATGGTAGTTACTATTAACATTTCTCATGTAAAACATTGATAGGTGACGTCTTATGTAATTCTATTTGTGAAGTGAAACGGTTGTTTAAAGACCTTGGTCTCAGTTTTGATAGAACTTGTTCAAATGCTAATCACAGAACTGTGTAATGTGAAGAAAAAACAAAACTTCATGCAATGTGCCATAGATGAACGAATGCATTTATTACGAGACATTTACGGAGATGTTTCATGTTTTATAACCAACTTTTTGGTGAAAGAAATTAACTATCAAGCAATGACCACGGAGTTTTCTAAAATTATATAGGTTAAAAATTTAATAGAATCCTAGTGCTATGAAGTCTTCGGCCAGGAAATTTACATTCGTTGTATAATTTTTAAATTTTGTTACTGGTATAGCTTATAAGTAATTTGTGGTTGAACATGACACCAGAAGTAAAATGGTGTCTTGAGGGTGGGACGAAGGGGTAACTCTTATATTTATGTAGTCCTGGAAGAATATTAGTTGGGAATACAGAGAACTGTAACACTTCTTGAGCTCCTTTATGTATTTCATGCGGCTCTCATAACAGATAGTATTATACATTATTTATTGAGCCTCTGCTTTAATATGGATCTCTAAATATGTCATTTTTATTTTTATTTTTTGGAAAAAACACAGGAGGTTGACAGATTCCAGGACATAGAAGAAGACTTGAAACAACGTGGATACATGGGCATTTGGAAGGTTAGTTCACACTACATTTTGCTATGATGCTATTGCTTCCTTGAAGATTTGGCGTATCCGCTTGATGATATATTGGCTGTATCTTGTTATATGTTGCTTTTAGGTAGCATTGTTTTTGCTAGTGATTACCCCAATCATCATCCGAACTCAATAATCTAATGAAAATATTAACAGATAGTTTGTCGCTAATCTTTGTATAGAATCTTAAAGTTCACTGAAACTGGAATAGTGGTTTGTTTATTTGTACATGGAGTAAACTCAGATCTATTTTTTTATCAAGTGAGGTATGTCAGAAGTGTTGAATGCCTCCAAGTATTGTTGCAGTCCATTTCTTTTAGTTGAATGAAGTTTGAAATTGTTTTAACCCAATATGTAATTAGCTTTCACATGTGAGTATTTGAGAACTATGATATTGGGTCTCAAGCATATATGTGTACTTGTGAGAATCCCAGTCCTCCAGAGCTACCAGTAAACAGTTGCCATAAAGTTGTGAATGATTTGTCCTTTTGTGGATTTAAAGAATGTATGCCGTATGCACAAACTAGTGAATAGTAATGGTTCTCTCTATATTCTGACTTTCAGATGCGCACTGGCGATCCTGTTGATGGCTGTGCAATATTTTGGCGTGATTCCAGGTATGAGACATAATTTCATTGAACATATTTAATTTGAAGATTTTTCTCTCTGGAGGATCACTCTAGATCTGAAATGAAGATATATGGTTGCCAATTGCCAAACAATTTTTTTTTTACCTTTAGTTATCATACGGGCCATACGCCCCCTATGTTGATAAAATTATTTTATGTTTTCACTGTGTATTACAAATTTGCATTTTTCACATGCACTAATAGCATCACTTCAGTTCAACAATAAATATGTGAAATCAAATGTGTTCTCTGAAAATTTACCATGTCAACACATCAACTGTTGAGCTTTTAAGGTTTTATTACTAAAAAATAATCTCTACTCGGGATTAACTATGTTCAAATTGTGTATTAGATTCAAATTGCTGCATGAAGAATCTATTGAATATAGAAAGCTTGGCCTTCGAGATAATGTCGCCCAGATATGTGTATTTGAGGTAAATCACTTGTAAATGCTTTCAAGTTTCTGAGCAAACACTTTAAATATGTCATATTGTCATGCTCCTCACCTTATATCTCATATGATTTATTCTTAATGAACAGTTAATCAATGGGCAGAACGATATCAGTGGCACGTCATCTCTTTCTACAAGGCAAGAAGCACTTTTTCCTGTAGTATTATGTTGTATAGTATTCTCTCCAGAACTTTGCTTCGCAAATTTAAATGTAATGTCTTCTTTATTTCTGTATATGTCGAGTTCAAACTCTTGCGCAAATGATTGCAGCAAAACACCAACCAAATATATACGAACTACTAAGTATGAATGTAATGTTTTTAGTATTGAATGATTGGTTATCTATAATTTTACTTCATAAAGGTTGCCATCAGAATTTTTCCGGAATATGCCACTGCTCTAGCCAGATCTATAAGCCTCTAAGTCACATCTGAGTTTGCTGCTAACACTGCATAGGTCAACTTTCAGAAATTATACTGTCTTATGAAATGCTAGTTATATGAATGACTGAGAGCTTGTAAGCTGTGCTTTGCGTGGATTAAAAAGAGAAGTCACGGCATGGGTTAAATGTTATTACAGAATAATTTGTTTTGTGGCACGAAAAGAGAATTTATTATGAAGTCCGAATCTTGAGTAATATGTCTTTTAGAATTTCATAATTGTTGGATAATATGTGAATAATATGCAACTTATGTGACGTGGCATTGTTTACGTTATATGTTCAAATTTTGCAATGCCACCACCTTTGCAAGCAGAATCCTGAAAAGTTATTTTAATTGATAGGTACAGTATATTTCAAATTTGGTCATGGTCAACGAGCAAAGAGATTGTTATATTTAAGCGTGTCGTACTTGTTTCATATTTCACCATTTTTATGTTTCCTCATTTTAGATATTATTGTTATTGTTGCTGCTGTTGTTGTTTGCTGAAGATGCAAAGATTTTGATTTGCAGATCGGCAAACTCGCAGAAAGTTGTCGTGTGTAACATTCATGTACTTTTCAATCCTAAAAGGGGAGATATTAAGCTTGGGCAGGTATGAAGGGTGTTCCTGAACTATACTGATTGCTCTTTGATATCTCATATGAAGTAAGTACATCTTATAATCCCAAACAAAGTGCTGGGTAGTTCTTCATATATCCGGCTTCATCTGTCTCGTACTTAAACCAGTATAAGGATCTGGACTTCTACATATATCCAAGTCATCTTTCTATGCACGTAAAACTAGTATTAGCTTCTTGTCAGACTGGTTCTTGAAATATAACTGCATTTTGTTTGATATATTTTTGTTGTTTCTTAATATTATGGGGCCTACTTCTAAAAGGTTTTAGCGAATACCTAATGTTCCTCGGATTGTAGCTTCACCAATCCTTTCTGCAACTGTGTTTTTGTAGTCCTTTCTGTTTTAGGTGATTTGATGAAATACTTAGGTAGATTGTCTTTGTACATAAGAATGAAACCTGAGTCATTTTCTTGTTTTATTGGATTTCATTTTCACTTGCCAGATTAGGGTGCTATTGGACAAGGCAAATGCTGTTTCTAAGCTCTGGGATGATGCTCCTATAGTCATGTGTGGGGACTTTAACTGCACTCCAAAGGTGGTTTCCTTATTTGTATAAAGTTAATTTGTCATTTTCTCCTTTGCTTTATGCATCCTCGTCTCTTGGATCTGACCAAACTTGTTCTCTCTCATCATGTGAAATGTTCCATTAACCTAATGCTCTCCCAGAGTCCTATGTACAACTTCATCTCAGAAGGAAAGGTATTTGATTGCTCAGATTTGCTGAACTCCTTTACTCCTTTTCTTCTGCATCTCCATCCCCGGGACAACTCATGACACACTAAAGGTTGTTTAAATGTCTTATGTAGCTTGATCTGTCTGAACTGCCCCGAAATAAGGTCTCCGGACAAGATTCTGCTGAAATACGAACATCAAGGCCTGCTTTTCCTAATTTTAGGTACTTGTTTATTGCTGGTTATTTCCATTGAGCGCCCCTGTCTTTATTAAGTATCGTAAAGGTTTTGCATTTATTTTATTTTACAGGATACAATCTGTAGGTTTCAACACCCCCAATGAAAGTCTTACTGGTCCTCGGAGTGAGAATGAATCCCTTACTGATTCAGTCGGGGATGTAAGGGATGAAACTGTTTTAGTAGAGCCGTCTTGTGAACGTATGCCCTCTGAGTCAACTGACGTCAGTGCCTCTCCGGAATCAAATTTAGAAATACCACCTGAGGTCTCAGGTAACCATATGAATTATCTAGTCTTGATTGACAGTAATGACTAATAAATGATCTCGGAGGCATATTTTGCAACTCAGATTACCTTTATCCGAGTGTTTTTTTATTTTATTTTTTAAGTTGGCCCTAGTCTCTTGATGTTCTTCATTATGACACGGGAGAATTAGGTTTTGTGTTTCAGCTGAAAATAACCGTCTCACTGTATCTTCATGTGAATGCTCAGTTGCTGATGCTGCTTTGGATGAAAAACTTGCATGCTTGTCAGTTAATGAATCAGTTGAGGAGACAACGGTTGAAGATGAAGAGGATTCTGACTCATTATCTAGATCACATGATACTGGGCAAAGTCCCTTTCCATCGGATTCAAATATTAGTTCCGAAAATACTCATGGTGATGAGATTCTCAAGGACACATTACCTACTGAAGACGGTCCATTTGATGAGTCAAAACTGCTCTACGATCCAGGGGCTTGGACTCCAATGGAAATAGAAACTGCAACAGGCAGTAAAGACTGCAGGGTGATGGAACATCTTTTAAATTTGACTAGTTCATACACCGAAGTTGAGGTATAATTACAAATTGGGAAGCTTATAATTTTCTTTAGGGCACCATCGTTGTTTAGCGCTTCATTTTAAATAATTAGAGCATCACCTTTTGTTCTTTCAGAGCTCTTCAAGGTTAAGAGATTCAAACGGAGAACCGCATGTCACCAGCTATCATAGACGTTTCTTAGGCACCGTTGATTACATATGGTGAGTTTAGAGCATTTTCCAGACCATGCATGTGTAGATTTAGTATTTTATTTCTTCTGTTACTGTTTAGTGGACATGAAAAACAACCAAGTTCGGATAAATATTGTCTAAATAAATTGTCAAGTTATAATCGATCTTGTTTCTCAAGCTATGATGGAAAGGAACACTCATTCAATACTGTGTGGGTGCTTTATGTTACCTTTCAGCCTGCTGTAGATCCGTGGCAAATTAGTGATAAATTCATTCATTGAATGGTCCTTTGTGTGTAGCAGGCTCACTCGCAACAGTACCTGCCACGTTAATCTCCATTCTTAATAATCTTTCATCTTGGTTATAAATATCCTATCTAGAAATATCAGAGCTTCATCCAAATTTCCCTGTTCCCCTGTGTGGTCGCTATTACTTTGTCATCAGGTGTTGATAAAAAATTGAAGCAAGTGTTAAATTTACTTACTGGGATAGGAGAAATAGAGTAAGAAGTATGGTTTGCGTCTTCCTGGTTAGTTATATTTAGTATCACACGTGCTAAACTATGGGATAGGAGAATTATAATGATATCTGAGATGCACTCGTAGAATATATCTCATATTCCTGTGGCTGCATCAGTTTGTGATACTAATACGTCGTTTTTCACTTGAGATCATGATCATGTACTGATGAAATTTTTTTAACCCCTATTGTCCAGGCACTCTGAAGGTCTGCAAACTGCCAGGGTTCTTGCTCCAATACCAAAGGATGTAATGCAGCAGCAGACTAAGGGATTCCCCACAAAGGTATTATTCTAAAATTTGACTGCAGAACATTTTATCTTCCTAATCGGATCGTTTCCCCAGCAGACTAGTGGATTCCCCACGTAAGATACATACCAAATTCAGTCTTACGTGTTTGATCTAGGAAGCTTGTTAGTAATTTATCTGTTATTGGCATAGCTTTCACCATAGAATTAGAATCTGAAGTATGTAGATGCATGCAACATACATAATTATTTTATTTTTTAAGAAAAAGAATATATGCTGGCTTTGATAAAACAATCCCAATCCAAGTATGTTACAGTCTGAAAAGAATCCAACCATGTTGTGTTGGATCATGGACGCTCTTGTTCTCAACGCATTATTCTGTTCCTTTATTTTTTTTTATTTTCTTTTTCAGAAATGGGGAAGTGATCACATTGCATTAGTTTCGGAATTTGCTTTCAGTAAAGATGCTTCCTCCGAGAGCATGAGTTGATGATTGATGATGCAAGTAGACTTCTCTACACGGTGAGTGTTGAACCCTGCCAATGCCCCCCACAACACCATCGGCACATAGTCGTTAACAAAAGTTTCTGACCTTGACATACTCTGTTTTGATGAATATTGTAAAACTTGTATAGTTGATCGGATCCAGTTGTAAAATGATGATGCTCATTGCTCAAGTCATTGCTCATGAATGATGGTAGTTAAAGAAAATTATAGAAGAATTAGCAAACTGTAGTAGTTGGGTTGATTGCGACATGTTTGGATAGGTCAATATAGTGCAACCGAAGGCAGGTTGAGTTTGGATCACAGTTCACATGTTGTCACGTTTTGATTGTCTGGCAACCAACTCATCATATTCTTGTTTTCTTAGAATTCTAATGTAATCCAATTGACGACTAATTCAACCGATGATTGTCGATCCCTTTCTAGGGGAGACTCTCCCACACACACTCCGGCCATCGGCAGTTGATAACTCATCATATTACGTGTACTATCACCATACGCGTTATTCAAAATTGTGGCAACAGACCTTTTTTTATTTAAATTTCAGTCAAAATGAGTTCCATATTTTTTTAATGAAGTAAGAAAGTTATCTGTTTGTAGAGGCGGCCGTGCTCATGTCGTTGCTCAAGGTGGTGGTTTAGGTAGCACATTAATGGCGGCCTCTGTTTCTATTTTAGAAGTCGGCCAAATCTACTTGACATAACATACACCGTATCTTTGCCTTGGTAATAACGAAATTCATAAATTTGCAGTTGGTGTGGTATACTGCTAATATTATTAAGAAGTTACATCGGCTTAAATTATTTTATTTTTTAAAATGATAAAAATTTATTAAAAAAATTCAAAAAACAAGTTCTTACAACCATGCAAAAGGATACCATGTCAATTATCACCGCATAAAAGTTCTGAACCGAAAAAATGCAAAAGCAAACAGTAGACAATCAAAACCTTACTGCATAGAAAACTCTTACCCACACAACAAGGTCTAATATCCCAAAACCATCCACCCATCAGGATTGCCGGCTTAAGATTTTGAGGCTCCATTATAGAGCACAAAATTATGGCATGTTATATGAAAGCAGAATATGCCTCGTTAATTATTAGACTAAGTCTAAAAGGAATTGTAGTAGTACTAATCACTAATTAGATCAGATGAGTTGTTTGAGTGGCAATTTATAAGATGCATCAATTTCAAAAGGTGATAGCAACATCACATGATAATTGATATGGCAAAAGTCATCTGATCTCCTTTGCTATGTGCAAAATATACTCATGTGATCATTCCTCTCAACAAGCACCACATAATAGAGGTTCCATGACAAATGCCATGTTCCTCATACACATTATTGGGGTCATCCTAAATTGATACGTCATACATTATTGAACGTTCGTTAAAATTAAAAGACCCGAGAGTAAAATTGAGTAGCTCAATAAATTATACACGTATTTGGCAATAACTAATTTAAATTTTTAAAACTAGTGTTAACCGGTTCAAAATAGATGATGACTCACACACGTTCTTTTTTTTTTTTTTTTTTTTTT
>JAQRGC011904916.1:0-11056 GCA_028659135.1 Plantago lanceolata
GGGGGCCCACGTGCTACAGTGAGAGGGGGTCACACTAGGGGGATGTCCAGGATCGAGGAAACCCTATTAATGACCCATATTGTCAAATTAGTTACGGTGTTGATTGGGATTAAATATTACTTAAATACTTAAGTGATTCAAGCATAACATACATAATTTTTTATGTTTTGCATTTTGCAATGGTGGTATTATATTTATTTATGTTGTTTATGTGTTTTTTACTTTTTATAATTAAACAAAATATAGAAAATATAGAAAAATGAAACGTATTTTTGACGTATTCGTATTTTAATGTTTTAAGTTTTGCCGCTTTTTCGTATTCGTTTCGTATTGTATTCGTATCGCGTTTTCGTATCACTTTGGCTTGATTGCAAGAATGGGACATATTCAAGTCATGTTCGTATATAGAGAAGAAAATGAAGTAGCAGACCAAATTGCGTAGAAGGTCAGTAGGCAACTTCTTGAAGCCTATTCATCGAATATACATTTTGTTTGGGACGTTTGCCCTACGAGGCTTGAACTTTATTTACGGTTAAATTTATTTCCGCATTATCGTATTGTAAACTAAGATTCCTTTTGCGCCTTTACTTATCTACTATCGTTTCCTTTTAAAAAATTCTCAATTTTGTTTCATTACCTTTTTTTTAATTTGGTAAAGTTTTACGGGACGGATGGATTGGTGACATTATTGGTAAGGTATAAAGGCCAAACTATTTGCAGCAGCCAGCAGGTAATAAAGTTGCAATTACTCTGCCGCTCACTCTGAGCTAAAAATTGATATTGTAGTGTAGTAGTGTCCTGCCAAACTTGCAGCATCAGCAGCACCGACAACTCGCCACCGCACAGTACTACTCACTAGTCACTAACTTCTTCCTACTCTGTAAGCTGCTCAATTTCCATGCTTTCTTGAATTACTAATGCCTTGAATGACTTCAAATTCAAGAATTACACCAAAGGGTTTATGCTGCAATTGTTAGTTTGTTACTTCAGAGTCTTACTTACCTGTCATTGTTTCTTTCTTTCTTGGATTGTTGCATAGCAGCTTATAGGAGCTGTGTTTTGTTGATTATTGTTCCTTTTGAATTGTTTGCATTTTAATTCCAAGTGAACTAGAATCTTTCTGGGCTTGGATTACTTTGTCAATATACTTTGGGGGTTTGTTATGAATTGCTCGGTGAAAGTTCAAAAACTACTTCAACCTGAGAAAAGGAAATGGTTGTTGTTGGTGGGTTTTGTGGCATTAACTCACTTGTTTTGTCAATCTTTGATGTTGCCTTATGGCACTGCACTCTTGTCAATGTTGCCTGAGGGCAAACATAGAGAAAGTCTAGATGGCGTAGAATCTTCGGTTTGGACTATGAGTGGTGAGGTTGGCACAGCAAATTTGAATAGCGAGTTGGTTAGGGTGAGTGGAGCGAGAAGCACTACAAGTTACAATGGTGATCGAATTATCGAGAAGGAGAAAGATGAGGAGTTGGATGAGTCTTTAGAAGTTGATGATGGGGACAATGATTCTCAATTTGTCGAGGATGAAACCTTGGATGGTGTTGATACAGACTTGAAGGATGAGTTTGTGATGGAAAATGGTGTAACAGATGTAGACGCTATTAAGCCAGTCGATGAAACAATAACAAATGGTTCTGCTATTGTATCACAGGCCTTAGTAGTTTCACAGGCTGAGCCTCTGTTGATTAAATCTGTTCTAGAGAAAAGTACAGCATCTGAGGTAAATAACTCCAGTGGTTCTTCAGCTACTAACAGTCCCGTTAAGAAGAAGATGAGGTGTGACATGCCACCTAAGACAGTAATGCCCATAGGTGAAATGGAAAGGTTACTAGTTCGACACCGTGCCCGTTCACGTGCTATGGTATGTGTTTTACTTGATAAAACGTAAAATCAAGGTCTTTGTCTTATGCTTTATAAGGCATATCTGAATTTTTAATTGATCGGATTGCAGAAACCACGGTGGTCCTCTGAGCGTGACCAGGAAATTATGAATGCAAAGTTACAGATTGAAAGTGCACCTGTTTTGAAGAACCAACGTGATCTTTATGCGCCTCTATTTCGAAATGTGTCCATGTTCAAGAGGTTAGTCTCTTGTATCTCTGGCTTGAAAAGCTGATATGATTCCTCTCTTATGTTTCATGCATTTTTTTCATTTTGAAGTTGTGAAGCTGATCTACTATTACTAGTCCTATGAAATAAGTAAAATCAGGAAAAGGAATCAGTAACTGCTTTAAACGGTTCGATAGTTTCTGTCATACGTGTAACGCCTCTACTCACTGTGGATTGGTTAGAGTATCAGTATGACATGAGAATGGAGATATGCACCTCTTGAGGAGAAGTTGTATGTGACCTGTGAAGCATTGCACATTGATCAAAACAAGGAGCCACCAATTATCTGAATAATTGTGATCCATATGCTTTCAGAATTCTGCTTTTAGCTTTGTCACCCGAAGCTTTTCATTTATTCCCTCGCAAGAGGATTGAATCCAATTTGAGGCTAGAGTTAGAAATCATTTTATCTCCCATTTTTGGAAAACTGGGAGCTTGCCCTCTAAACAAATCAGTTTTATCCCTTGCAACTAGTCCCAACTACTTAATTTTGTCGGCAAACAAAATTTGTCATAGACTTGGAACAAAGCATACCTAGAAAATCTCACTTTTCGTGTTTTGTTTTCAATAGCATTTCGTGAATTTTGCTTTGAACTTGCAGGAGCTATGAACTCATGGAACGTGTTCTTAAGGTATATGTATACAAAGAGGGTGAGAAACCTATCTTTCATCTGCCGGTGCTCAAGGGGTTATATGCATCTGAGGGATGGTTTATGAAATTGATGGAGGGGAACAGGCAATTTGTTGTAAAAGATCCAAAGAAGGCTCATCTCTTTTACATGCCATTTAGTTCACGTATGCTTGAACACTCACTTTATGTACGCAACTCCCACAATCGGACTAACCTTCGCCAATATTTAAAGGATTACTCAGAGAAAATTGCTGCAAAATATCGTTTTTGGAACAGGACAGGTGGAGCAGATCATTTTCTTGTTGCTTGCCATGACTGGGTAATATTTCACTTAGATTTCTGTGTGTAATATAAGCATAAATAATTACTGACCTGTGGATTTGCATACTGGTTATGACTTTTTCTTTTTAGGCATCTAAAGCTTATTGTAGATTCTTTTTCAATAGTCTGAAACTTCTATTTCAATTTCTTTTTCCTTTTTTCACCAACATCGGCGCTATTTGCAAGTAGAATCTGTTTATCAAGCCTGCTCTTTTTACCAGCTTCTTTAGCTCTGCGTAAGTTCAGCATTTTCGCTGTTAGCATACTCTTATCACAAACACACACTTGAAATTAGGTCTAAGACAATGTATTAGATTCTGGTCAATTTGTGTTATTTGTACTCCTTGTCATTCCTCTTAATGCAGCATGCTAATGCCTTTATGCACATTTACAGGCTCCGTACGAAACTAGACACCACATGGAACATTGCATGAAAGCCCTGTGTAATGCGGATGTAACCATGGGATTCAAAATAGGAAGAGATGTCTCTCTTCCAGAAACATATGTCCGCTCCGCTAGGAATCCTCTTCGTGATCTTGGAGGAAAGCCACCATCACAAAGACACATTCTTTGCTTTTATGCTGGAAGCTTGCATGGGTATCTTCGTCCCATCTTGCTAAAGTATTGGAAAGATAAGGAGCCTGATATGAAAATCCTAGGTCGAATGCCTCTAGGTGTCGCAAGCAAAATGAATTACATTGACCACATGAAAAGCAGCAAATACTGTATCTGTCCAAAGGGTTATGAGGTCAATAGTCCGAGGATAGTTGAGGCCATCTTTTACGAGTGTGTACCGGTTATTATATCTGACAACTTTGTGCCGCCTTTCTTTGAAGTCTTGAATTGGGATGCTTTTTCGGTTATTTTAGCAGAGAAAGATATCCCAAACTTAAGAAACATTCTTCTTTCAATACCAGAGAAGAAGTATCTTGATCTGCAGCTTGGTGTGCGTAAGGCTCAAAGGCACTTTCTGTGGCATGCAAAACCGGTTAAGTATGACCTCTTCCACATGACTCTTCATTCCATTTGGTACAACAGAGTATTCCAAATGAAACTTCGATAACAAACCGAGAGATATGCTCTGAAAGCTGCTTGAAGAACTAGTTCCAGTCACTTCCCAACTCAACCATCACCGTTTCAAGAGGCGGGAGAATCTTTCAAATAACTGTACATGATCACACTTGCTCAACCACTCCAAAGGTAAATCTCATGTGGAGCAAGTGACTTTGTTTTCGTACGTTTCTTATTGTATATGTAAATGACGGTATATATGTTATATCTTTAGGTTCAAATACTTGGACACATTATATTCCGGGTTCTTACTACTGTACTTTACTTTTCCATAATAGAGTTTAGGTTCTCTGGCAGAATCAAAACTGGTTTCTAGTATTAGTGTATTAGTAACACTAATACACTAATACTTTACTTGAATAAACTGGTGGCTGATTAATAATTGTCAGCATAATTAATCATTTTACAACATGCCAATCTGTATCTTCCATTTTCTCCATTTCCACCTAAAAGTCAAAGTCCACGGAATCAACTTCTGGCTGGCTTCCTTTTTAGTTGTAAACAACAATTTGCTAAGAAAAGGTCAACGGGTGCTCAAAATAAGATGAGAGTTAAGAGTTGAGCAAGAAACAACATACTTGTAGTTCTAGCCATTCCTTTGATCAAGGAGCTGGTAGAAATTTAAGAGGATGAGGATTCAGGACAAGAACAGGAGCAAGGTGAGCGTCAACATTCATGCATGTGCTGAGGCTGGAGATTTCACCACCTTCATGAGTTTACTCAACATCAATCCTAGTCTCCATCTTGAGAAAACCATTCTTGTAAGAATCTTTACTACTTTCATTTCTTGTTCCTTTTCTTATCTCAAGTCATTGTTTCGATTTATTTCTTGCATTTTGTTCTTTCCTTTGCAACTTTTCTCAAAGTCAATGTGGATAATTTAGTTACTTATCTAGATTAATGGCTAGGGGCCCTGGATTACAAATGCTGATCTATTGCCCTTCTTGGTTATTTTGTTCATGATAATCATTTAGATAGCTGGGTGGGTTCATAATGAAAATCGATTATTAATCTTACATTTCCTTATAGATGTTTTGGTGGATTTCTCTGTTCTATGTGTACTTTCTTTCTCCCATCGCATAGTTAGATATGTTCAATAAAATACTTCAAAATGCTAAAGCACTACACTTTGGCACAATCTGAAGAGAAGTCGGCGTTATACTGTTATGTACTTATGTTTAGGTGAAAGAGACGCTGAGAATTTCGATCAGTCATCAATTAGTGAATTTACGGGAACATTGATTCATTGAGAGTTGAATGTTTCTGGTGATGAGTTATATTTCTCCTCTATTGCATGTACATTTTCTTCCTGGATGCAGAATGAAGAGACACCGCTGCACATCTCTGCTGGTAACAATAATTTTCAGATAGTGAAGCATTTGCTTGAGCGGGACGGGCATGGCAAATACGTGGATGTGAAGAATCTCGTATGTGAAATCTACCTCACAGCTTAACTGATGTTGTTTCAGACTGGATAAAGAAACTATTCAATTTTTTTTCATCTAAAATAGCTTCGTGATTTTACTTGATATCAGCATGGAGAGACTCCATTACACTTGGCAGCTAAGAATGGATGTAATGATGTTGGGCAGTTGCTTCTTGTTCACGGTGCTGATGTAAATGCGAAAACCAATGTGCGTCCCTTGTCCGATTCATCTTTGTGTCCTATCTTTTTTCCTTTTTCTTTAAGAATTATTGGAGATGCAGCTACATTGACATTATATTTACCATTTTCTTGCAGAATGGGATGACCCCATTACATTTTGCTGTTGGTTATGCTCTGCGATCTGGTGACAAATCCATGGTGATGATACTTATGAAGTGTGGTGCTGATGCTTTGCGGGAAGACGATGTATTCCATGTTTGGTTTATTTTATTTCATTTACAGCCAAGCACGCACCTTTTATTGCCTACACTTGAGTGTACTTTGAAATACAAAAACCTTCTGGCTGAATTTCATCCTCTGCAGTCTGCACACCTTATGGACCTGGTCCAGGCAAGAATTTTGTGCATGTTCTTGTTGTACTTACTGAATGTACCTTAATTTTGATATACAGGAGGGCATGACCCCATTCAATTATTTCCCACAAATATTGCAAAATGACTTGTCTGCATTCCTGAACCAAAATACGAGTGGGCAAGAAAGCAACTTCAGCAACACAAACTACTCATGGAGTGCGAACCGAGATGAGCAGCCAAGCAACAATGAAACTGAAATACAGAATAATCTGGCTGAGTTTGAAAGCGAATTATCCAAAATAGTGGGACTACAAAAGCTCAAAGCTCAACTTCAGAAGTTTGCTAAGGGCATGGTGATGGATGACAAGCGTCGAGCCATGGGGATAGATCTTGGCCCTAGGAAACGGCCTCACATGGCATTCCTTGGAAATCCTGGAACAGGTATGTTGTATGTAACATAGGCAAACACTTTGGTATTTCGGACTGGTCTGTTTTACCATGTTGAAACTGAAGCTTAGTAGACTACTGACGTGCAAGACAAATATTCTATGTACAGGTAAGACTACCGTAGCACGAATCATAGGCAAAATGCTTTGTAAGGTTGGCGTGCTTTCGGAAGATACAGTGACTGAAGTGCAAAGATCAGATTTGGTTGCGGAATATCTAGGTCAAACTGCAACGAAGACCAAGAGAAAGGTAATTAGTAATACCAGAAATTGTATGATCCCCCATTTTATGCACTATGAGAATATTGTAATTAGTAACACCGCAACAAAGACCACAAATGACTAAATTTATCCTGCACAGATTGAAGAGGCCATGGGGGGTGTGTTGTTTATAGACGAAGCCTATCGTTTAACACCAGAGAAGGGTGCATCAGGAGGTTACACCGACTATGGAGTGGAAGCATTAGAAGAGATCATGTCTGTATTGGAAGATGGGGAGATTGTGGTCATTTTTGCAGGCTACACCGAGCCAATGAAGCGTGTATTCTCATCCAACGAAGGATTTTGTAGGCGAGTGACCCATTTTTTCGAGTTTGATAACTACACGTGCGATGACCTTGCTCAGATGCTTATGTTAAAGATGACTAAGCAAAATGAAAAAAGCCGACTATACGGGTTCAAGCTCCACCCTTCATGTAATATTGGAGCAGTTCGTGCAGTTATCGAGAGAAACTCAAGCGAGAAGCTAAGGAACAAACTGAATGGAGGTCTGGTGGATCACATGCTGAATAATGCTAGGGAGAACTTGGATTCAAGGTTAAATTTGTCGTCGAAAGGGGATGAGCTGTTGACGATTACGTTACCTGATTTGGAGGCTGGGATTCGAACTTTAGCGGATCGGATAAAAGTGGAGTGATCAGAGAGAACAGAAGTGCAGTGAGAGAACTGAGAAGTGATAACTAGTTGTTGAAGTTTGTTGTATTTTTTTTCACTCAAAAAAAGAAGTCTGTTGCATTTTCTTGTGTACTGTATCAATGCTGGTTCTGAAAGATGAGCAAGAATACTGGTTTTAGCACAATACTGCCACTTCATGGTTAGTTACGAATGCACCCCCATATCCGCTACTTTTTACTTTCTTATCCACCCGGGAAAAAAATCTTACACAAAGGATCCCATGGCATCACTTAGACTTCATTTCACTATGCAGATAGATTTCGCGTTCATTGTGCATGTAAGTAGGGTTTAGAAAGATCACCTAGTGTCGTGTTGAGTTAAAACCGATCAATTCTCATTTTACATCAACATTCAACTGACATCCGCCATCAATGGCAAATGAAATCTTTAGACGTCAGTCACAAAGCTTTCTTATCCATTGTCGTATTTTTGTATGTTGTACCATATAACACACTACAGTAACCAGACACGTACCTTGATTCCTTGATGCAGATGGCAATCGAGAATCCAATATCCCAATGAGTGTGTTTCGTCTCGACTCTTGACTCACCTGCCTTTACATCGTACACGTAATTTTCCTTTTTTTTTCAATACAAATTACAAAAATCTAAAAAAGAAAATAAGGGGAAAAGAAAAAGGAATAAAAAAGAAACACAGTGAGGAAGTTCATCGTCAGCACATTTCAACCGCTAAACAAAATCTAATTCTATTCCTTCCTTAAATTCTTCCTCTCTCAAAATCCCAATCATCTCTCTCTTATTATTATACAGGAGGACAAATCCATTCTCTTCTCTGCTCGTGTTTCGTAAATATGGTGAGGATAATACCTATGGCTTCATCGATTAAGCCCTCCCTTTCCTCTCTCAGGTTTTCCGCCACACCTCGCCTCGCCGTTTCTCCTCCCTCCCCCGTCGTCACTTCTTACCGGAGGCTAACTTCCTTCAATCTATCCTCAGGTAGCTATCTATCTATCTCTCTGTGCCTAATTGTTCCTGAAATTACTGACATCAACCGTCCTGGACAAGTCTAAATGCAGGAAGCAATTTCTTCGTTTTTTTTTGTTTCGTATTGATTTGAATTGAGTACTGGAACTCCAGGAGAATCGCATTATTTAGGTTTTCATGTATTGGAGGTTTTAATTTCTGCAATCTGAAATTTGATGTTTATTGTTTGAAATTGAGCTTAGAGTGGAAACGGATGACATAGATGTGTGTATTGTAGATACAGTCTGAAACGTTCTTACTGTAATTATAAATATGGAATCAATTTCATTGCAGCTGAACTGTCAGATGTGCTGCAACGTTAAAACCGAATTGCAGTACTCATGTTTAGGTTTACTGATTTGAGCTCTATAATGTAAGAATCTAACTGATGATAGTTAACTCTTTCACCGTACGAGTTAGTTTTACCGACTTCATTTGTAAAGTGTCAATGAAATATGCCGTGTAGCTTCAGATGTTTTCAATACGATAAGGGACTCTACATTTTTAGGATAAGCTTGTTTATACGTGTAAGCCGTTACGAAGATATAGCATTTCCGTTACGCACAAAAAGTTGTGATTCTTATTGTAGTTGAGTTCGACTGTTACTTGTTAGATTGTCAATACGAGCCTATTGGAGGACGTGTTTAAATGCATGGAACGTGCTTTCTCCAAACCGAATTTAGCAAGATTCAGAAGAAACGTCATATCTTTTCTTTCTGTTTTATCTCAAACTTATATGTGTTCGTTATTGTTGTCGTCATCTGTATTTTTGCAATAATTATTATTTAAGTTTCTCTTATCTGTGGTTTGCAAAATAAATGCTTACCTTGACGATCTCCATGATATTCAGTGGTGCCACAGTCACAAGCTTTTGGTCTAAGAGCCTCTAAGCTGTTTACGGGGAAGAAACCAAGCATATTAGCTTGTGCAGCAGGTAATCCAGCACAGGCAAGCACTGTTGCTATGCAAGAGAATGTCTTGGAGTGGGTCAAAAATGATAACAGAAGAATGCTCCATGTTGTTTACCGTGTTGGAGACTTGGACCAAACAATAAAGTATGTCTTCTATACATCATTGGCTGACAGTATATCTCTCTCCAAAAGATATCTTCAATTGAACCAAATTCTGGCTGCAGGTTTTACACAGAGTGCCTAGGGATGAAGCTGCTGAGGAAGCGTGACATACCGGAGGAAAGATACACAAATGCTTTTCTTGGATATGGCCCGGAAGATTCTCATTTTGTGATTGAACTCACTTACAGTAAGCACTTTACAGGCTTTCTTTTTTCAACCCAATGTGTAATATGCATTGAACTATACCACTTTGGTGAAGGTTTCATTCGCTATTGACGTAGTTGACTGATCATTGTGCTTTTTTTATCTCTTGTGCTCTCAGATTACGGTGTTGACAAATATGATATCGGAGCTGGTTTTGGACATTTTGGTATAGCAGTGGAGGATGTAAGTTTCTGTTAATTTTTACCATTTGAAGTAGATAGCCTGATAATTTGTTGACCTGGAAGCTGATTGAAACAGGAAATTGATAAAAAAAAATTGGCATTTTAGCTTCTATGGAGGAGTAAGATTTAAAAACTCACATAATTTGACTCGTTAATAGAATCAGGTTATGTTAAAGAATGGAATTAATATTGAAATTGGGATTACAAGTTTCCCTTCATTGTTATGGACCTGGATAGAATTTGTTTTCTAACTATATTCACATTTGAGAGGGTAGATATTTGTATTCTGCGGGTTGCTCCAGGTTTGCCAATCATATCTGGCCTCGGGTCACTTTTCTAGAATGCTTTATTCAATGTTCAGTTACGTCTATAAGCAATTGATGGTTTCCAGAAACACTTTTTTGCCAGAACTTGTCCAAGCATCCAATCCAACCATTAGAAATAGGAGTAACTCGTTTGTAGAATCAGCTTCCTGCCTGTCACTCATTCTTGCAACTCATGTCAGTTCCTGTTTTGATACGCTTTCTTAAGTTGCAGCTCCATTCTGGCCATTGAGTCAAATACTGACCTTTATATTTTTAATAAGTATACCTACTGTGCAAATTTTATGGGCCAATTGGTTTGAAAAGAACTTTTCCTCTCAACACCAACCAACCAAACTACCAAAGTACCAAACCCCCAGCCACCACTCACTACTCTCATGCATGCATACTTGAACACAACAATTTCTTAAACAGGCTAATCCCCTAAGGCCCTAACAATTATTCCATATTTATAATTGAGTGAATGACCTCCATGTGATCCTGTGTACAGGTATCAAAGACTGTAGATCTCGTAAAAGCCAAAGGAGGTACAGTTACAAGAGAACCTGGACCTGTCAAAGGTGGGAAAACTGTCATTGCTTTTGTAGAAGATCCTGATGGTTACAAGTTTGAACTTTTGGAAAGAGGCCCTACCCCTGAGCCTTTATGCCAAGTAATGCTCCGAGTAGGAGATCTTGATCGCTCAATTGAATTCTATGAGAAGGTGAGAATGCTTGGGTAAATGCCATTGCTTTGTGTATCTAATTTGAAAAATTCACAAGGTTCTCTGAACTTTTAAGCTAAAGTAGTAAATT
>JAQRGC011907098.1:0-11607 GCA_028659135.1 Plantago lanceolata
CTCCAAAGCTATCCAAAACAAGTCGTTTTGCACCTAAACACCTGTAAATGCAAAATAAACTAAACATGAATCTATTCTAACAATATGCATATGAAAACGAACCCAAAAACATGCAAAAGACGGCTAACGAGTCCTAGAAAATAATGCTAAATGCAGCGTCATCAGTGTCCATGCTAGTGGGAGCATTGACAGAAGTCCTGGGGATTTCACAAATGTTGCTCCAAGTGTAGAAGAGGAAAGCCCGGGATGGAGCCCAGGATCCCTCACAAGCGATTCCCCAACCGGACGGTCCGACCAGTGGAGCTCGCTCGCCTGGTTCGGTCGCACGGTCTCGTTCTGCCTCTAAAGTGAATACAGTTCAAACTGAGATCCCAGTTCCTCACAAGAAGAACACATCTCGTAAACAAACACAAGTCGCACTCCGTAGGTCTGAAAGACTGAAATCGGTGGCTCAAACCACGCAGTTTCTAGTCGAGGATGATGATCTTGTAAATGACTTTGCAAGTTTCTAGTCGATCCTGAAACCTGTAAGTAAGCAACACTGGGTGTTGATTCAAATAGATGGCAAGAAGCCATGGAATCCGAAATAGACTCCATGTACACCAATCAACTATGGGATTTGGTTGATCTACCCAAAGGTTCAAGACCTATAGGGTGTAAATGGGTTTTCAAGAAGAAACTGATTCAGAGGGCAACGTACAAACCTATAAGGCTAGGTTGGTGGCAAAAAGTTATAATCAATGCCAAGGCATTGATTATGATGAAACCTTCTCACCCGTTGCGAAGATAAAGTCTATTCGAATTTTGCTAGCAATTGTTGCATACTAAGATTATGAGATTTGGCAAATGGATGTCAAAATGGCTTTCCTCAATGGAAACCTCAAGGAAAAGGTGTACATTAGCAGCCTGAAGGATTTGAATCCAAAGAAAATCCTAATAAAGTATGCAAGCTACAGAAATCCATTTATGGATTAAAGCAAGCCTCTCGGAGTTGGAACTTACGCTTTGATGAACACATCAAATCTATTGACTTCATTAGTAGCGCAGATGATCCATGTGTTTCTTTTAAACATAGATAAGAAGGGAATGTGTTCGTTCTAATTTATGTCGATGACATTTCAATTATGGGAACAAACATTCCCATGCTTAAGTCTGTTAAACAATGGTTGTCTAAGACTTCGCAATGAAGCACCTCGGTGAAGCCTGCTACATTCTTGGGATCAAGATCCATAGGGATAGATTCAAAAGAATGCTAGGGCAGTCACAAACAACCTACATCGACAAGATACTTAAGCGATACAAGATGGAAGAATCCAAAAGAGGATTCTTGCCAGCAAGGCATGGCATATCCCTCTCATCCAAGGATAGTCCTGTGACTGATGAGGAAGTTTGGTACATGAGTACGGTTCCATATGCTTCTGCAATTGGATCTATCATGTATGCAATGAATTGCACTAGGCCTCATGTATCATATGCATTAAGTGTCACTTGTCGACACCAACAAAGTCCAAGAATAAAACACTGAACTGCTGTTAAGACAATTCTAAAGTATCTGCGGAGAACTAGAGATTGGTGGTTGGTGTTTGGTGTTGAACAAGAGTTGGTAATGCGTGGATATACAGACGCCGGTTTCGAATCAAATCCAGACGATTATAAATCACAAACTAGGTATGTGTTTACAATCTATGGAGGAGCTGTCAGCTGGAAGAGTTGTAAGCAATCAACTCTCGCTGATTCTACCACGGAGTCGGAATATATTGCTGCTTCGGAAGCATCAAAGGAAGCCGTATGACTGTCCAAGTTCTTGACGGAATTAAAGTTAGTTCCGGATTGTAGTCCAGTCATCGTTTATTGTGACAACAATGGTGCTGTCTCACAAGCGATGGAGCCAAGATCCACAAACAAGAACAAGCATATATGTCAGAAATATTATCTCATTCGTTATTTTATTATTAGGAAATCAGTACGTCTAGATTGAGTTGCCACAGCTGATAACGTGGTTGATCCTCTCACTAAACCACTGAGTGTGGAAAATCACAAGAAACATTTTAAGAATGTTGACGTTAAGCCTATGAGTGATTGGCTCTAGGTCAAGTGGGAGATTGAAAGATATATGTCCTCGAGACAATCTTGGATAGGGGCGATATATGCTTAAGATCACATTTAGCATGTATTATTTTATTCAGCAAATAATACAATCTTTATTTATGGCTTCGTATTCATTACTTATATCATCTGTTTGTCTGTTATTATTTAATGATTGACTCCATGAACATAAGAAATCAATGAAGCTACTGGGAGCTCATTGGATCAAACGCTTATGGTTCTATAACCGGCCATTAAAGATCCTCTACTTACACGGAGAGTATTGGATATGCGAAGGCCAGAATGTGGACTTCATCATATCATTAGAAGATGTAGTTGATCCCACAACTACGAGGTAATTGGATTACCCATGTTGGGCACATGATCACTTGGAAGAAGTGATTGGCAATACCCAACCACGAAACCATTTAGGTTTTGAAGCTATTCCAAAGTGTCTATGAAAGTAGTGGTAGTAAGGTTGTGAACATGTCCATAGACTTGAGGGCATTGCGAATGGGTACATCTAGTATCACACTTTGATTATAGACAACGATTGCACCATAGCCAATCGTAGATACGTCTATAGTTGGGTGTGCTATGAAAGTGTATGTCATTCGGCAATGGCGCCAAGACATGATTCATTCCCCATGAATAGCTGATACACTATACGAGGATTTCAGTTCTCATTGTTAGTGTGATTTGTAAAGTCATCGGCCGGTGCATATGGCATGTTCAATATGGTATTGGAACATGTGCATTAAATCAACTAGTAGAGTGAGAATAATTGAGTCATTAAGATCAGACACTTAATCTATGATCGCGGCTCAATAAATGTTATATGTGAAATGAAAGGACAATGTGTCACTACATGCCTTATCGACAGGTCGTTTTGCATTCCTTCAGCAAATGTCCTCATAAGAATATATTGTCTGTAAGACCGATTAAGAATCTTATGGAACTCTGATGTTGGAGTGTCAGTGCTATTCTTGATGAGGCCCTATGGGTCACACAATACGGTCGTTGTAAGTTCAGTGAGATATTAATTGATTATTGATTGGATCGATATTAATTAATAATATGGAGATTTTAATTTGAAATTTGATTTTAAATTAATATGATATGTAAAGAAAATCAAGAAAGACAACCTGGACGGAAAAAACCGGGGCCGGGCCAATTGGCCCGGCCCGCGGCCCCGAGCACAAGGTGCCGGCCCAAGGGAGCCGGCGGTTTTGGGAGCGAAGGCTATGGGGAGGGTTTACCCTCCCCACCTTGTTTCCTTCTAGGGTTTGTTTTCTTGGGGCCTAAGTCAAATTCCTAATTAGACTCCTAAATTGTTTAGAATTCTATATGGAAATTTGGTTAGGGGATTTGGCTATAAATACAATTCATTGTATTTTAGTTTATTACGAATTATTCTCTATAGAATATCTCTAGCATATATTCTCCATCTTCAGATTTAGGATAAAGCCTTCCTAACTACTTTGGCTTGCAACGATCCGTGGATACCAAGGTTTGAAGTTTATGCATGAGTTCCCGCGTAGAATTTCCAGGACAGCGCAACGATCTTGCAATGTCCATATCTCCTTTGTTATGAACCCAATCGAGGCTATTCCAGTTGGAGAATACTCCAGACCAATTCTTATAGCGTCTGACCAGTCGGATCGTTGATCGGAGTCACGGACTGGCCTGTATTCACTGCCGAACAGCAGACAATTTTTGGAGCCCTAATTCGTGAACGAACAGAACGAACTACCGGTTGATCCGATTCTGTAAGTGTATCAACCCTTGTTTCAATTCATCATATAATCCTGAGCATGATCAAGTATGTTAAAAAAAAATTTAAACTTCCGTTGCGCAATCTTCGAGATATTTTATTACATATTTACTAACAGATTCAAGGGAGAATACCACATTTCTCATATTTAGTACGATGACAAAGTCTTTGGCCAGTGCATATAGATTATATTTGAAATGTTGTTTGAATATAATCTCGAATTGACTAATAAGATTGAGAAGTATAGGAATAATTAAGTTATTAGAATAGACACATATCCATGTTCTAGACATATTGGAGTATTCGAGGATGAAAGGACCGTATCATCATGAAACACTGGATAAAAGGGTTGTGCTTGTCCCCACGAATGTCCCTGTGTATTAATATTGTTCGATATTATTGTCTAGGAATCTTAACGAACCGTAATAAGATTACATGAGGCCATATGGGTCACACAACAGTGCATTAATTCTACAAGTGAATAACATATTGAATTAATGGTTAATTAAAATAACATTAATTCATTATGTGAGTATAGAACAATAATTGAATCATCAATAGGATTGATAATTAATTATGTTATGAGAAATAAATTTATTAAGATTGAATTAGATTCAATTTTATAAAGAAGACTATTTGAATTAGGATTCAATTGGGAATTAAATCAATTTGTATTAGAAAGAGAGTAGAGAGAATGAGGAGAGCCTGGCGAAGCCTGACTCCCCCCTCCCATATCCTTGTATAATTAGAATTGTTCTCCGAGTTTATTTTTTGTATTTGATTGAATAATTGAAAGTTGAATCGGATTATGAATTTGATTGCAACAATGATTGTTCACTTATTCACTACTATAAATAGGGTAGTCTTCACAATTATACACACCAATTTTCCAATAGAGAATTATTTCTAACTACTCTTTAAATATTCATTACCCAAATTTAAATCTTCCTAGCGTTCTACGTAGAATAATTGTCTGTGGATACCAATGTAGACGACAAGCTATTCAACATCGAGGATTTCATTGATGAGCAATTTGAAGAATCTTTACAAGAATACAACGGCGTGATCTCTAGGCATTCTGATGAAGAATTTGAGAAGCTCTATCAGGGATTCCATCAAGAAGTTCCTATTGGTGATTATTGATTTCTATTGGAGGACACGTAATTACTTTCTCCATCTTATGCATGACTTTGATTTGTAGGAAAATTTTTAATCTTCCATTGCGCAATCTTTGAGGTTATTTCTCTATCGTTTTCCAACACACAAAACAAACTATTGTGAGATCATAGGTAATATTGTTAAGATCATCGCCTAGAGATCACTTATAATGATTTCAATGCATAAACGTATACTGGTGAGATCATAGCACATGTTGGGTTGATCAAAGGAAATATTGTTACGATCATAGCAAATCTTGGTGAGAACGTAAAGACTATTGCAGAGTATAAAACATAGCACAAACATACTGGTGATTTCATAAAACATGTTGGTGAGATCATAGGCAATATTTGTGAGATCATACCAAATGTTGGTAAGAACGTAGAGACTATTGCAGAGCATAAAACAGAGCATAAGCATGTTGGTGAGATCATAACACATGTTGGTTAGATCATAGACAATATTTATGAGATTGTAGCACATATTGAAGAAACAAAAAGAAAGAAAAAAATCATCAGGATCAACTCGCTTACCTGTAGTTGTTGCTTCATCATGTGCTACATCATCAGGAACCACAGAATTACGATGATCATCTACATGAACAGTAATAGCATGGCTAGTTTCCAAATTTGACATCTATCACTAGCAAACAATGATTCAAACACAAAATAAACTAGAACAAATTAGCTAGACATCAGATCGATCAATTATTAGCCCAGAGATTGGTTTTGAACGATTTTGAAGCTTAGAGAATAAAGAATACCCGATGAAACAACAATGAATCAATGACGGTGACGATGACGACAACGAGTTGAAAGACGGAGACGAGAGCTTCCTCTCTAAATAGTAATTGCCGAGTTGGGGGTTTATATTTTTATTAGATCCAGTTGCTAGCTTGATGCAGCGTGCGTGGACAAGTAAGGAAGAACGAAGATCAAAACATCATTGATTCGGCAGAATACTAAAGAATCGATATAAATTTGAGAAAAACTCAACTTTTTTTATTTAATAATCAATAATCAACAAAACTAAAATAAACAACTTCTACATACTTAAATATAAAAAACCTACATAAATCCTAACGGGCTAAATAACTATAGACTGAAATAAACCCTAACGGGCTAAATAACTAATAGAATAAAAATAAATAAGTCCAAAACATTAGTATACTAAAACAAGTCCGTCTTCAAATATTATTTTCTTCATCTTCAAATCCGACCGCATCATTCTCTCCCACTTAAAAAAAACTCGCCTCGGGTTTATATCGGCAGGAAGATAGAGCCTTTACTTGTAGTCCATGAACTATGAAGAAACGAAACAACCAATGCACCGCTACACCTCCGGGATCAAATACAAACTGCACAAAGACTGTGGTGCAAAAATGGAAGAAGACGCCATGCGACAGCTCTAAAATCGAGTAGATTATATCTGTGCCCACCGGGATCATACAAATACAAGTGGTCAATAAAATTCATCTCATCAAATATCCTAACAATCGTATCATATTGGTCACATAAGTTCGGCACATCCAATTACCAGCAATCCCATTTTTTTTTTTTAAGCGGCCATATAACGAATATATTAAAAAGGATCATAACGAATGCTCAAGTCTTACAAACACACAAAAACGGTACCAAAGAAAAAACAACAATAAAAACCTGGGGTGGGGAGGGGGAGCACACCTGTTTCAAACAAAATCCAAGGGCCAACTTTCACCCCAAGCATTTTGTTGAAACCCGGGGCTCCCAAACAAACCCGAAACGTCCAAAGCCAACCCGAGTCGTCCTAGAAAGGGCTGCCCAAACAAACAAGAGTCTGTCCAAATCCACGTCCCAACCACCTGGCCAATCCAAAAGGCACCAAGGAAAAGACAAAACAGTGGGTACAAAAATTCCCAAGCATGCAAAATCCATGCAACAAGTTTACCAAGCAGCAACCCAACCACAAAGCTCCAAGACCAAAACAATCAGCAGTACGCCTAGCTAACCAAAAAATCGGGACTAAGAGAGACCTTCACCCATCAAGGAACACAACGACCACGGTAAAGGAAAACAAACATAGAGTGATTAGTTTAAAATAAATTCCCTATAATCCATTTGAATGACGGTTTCCTTATCGCGATGGATGTATAGTCTATTCCTCACCCCATATTCACACTCCTCCATCGTTAACGGGAGTATGGCAAGTAGTTTAAAATAATTTTCCCATACTCCACCAATGACGGTTTCCTTATCGTCGTGAAAGCTATGGTATATTCCTCACCATACCCCCGGAAAGAGGGACGGGACACCTCAACACCTTATAACCAAGTCAACAAAGAGCACAAACGTTAGAAAGACAACAAGAGAGGTCCCCGAAGGCTTTCCAAGTCGGGTTTTGACTTTGAAAGGGGAGGGAATCCCACTTTACAAAGTTGACTTAAGCCCTTAGAGGTTAAGAGATGGCATAGAGAATACCCAAGTACTATCCAAGTCAGTTTTGCCTTGATAAGAATAACCAAATCAAGTTGACTCTAAGCCTTAAAAGATATCCACTATCCACCTCACCCTCCCTTCCAATAAAAAACCGGAACCACGGCAAGAGAGCACCAACACCAACACCCCACCACCGGCTTCAAGGAATGGCTAAGAAACGACCCGGACCTAAGAGAAAGAAAGAGGAAGAGTACGAGAAAAGGAAAAAAAAAAGAAAGAAGAAAAAGGAAAACACAAAAAAATACCACAAAAGAGTTATACCTCAAACCCAAACCAATACCCTCCATCCTGAAGCTTGTAGACACACCTTGGGGTTAAGATACCAATCCTCCACGCGATTATAATGATGAAGTTTCCCTTTGCCCCTAAGCCACGACCAACCCACAAACTTGATTTTCTCTGCCAAATGCCAATGGCTCCAGTCCTCCCCTTTAAAGACCAAGTCATTTCTAGCTTTCCATAGAGTCCAAATTGTATCAAACCAATAGACAAGCCAACTCTTCCTATGGCGGAATGAACCCCAACTCGAAAGATTAATAAGGCACTCCTCCAAAATTTGTTCCTATACTATACTCACATTCAAGCCAAGTGAACATCACCTCCCACACTTTCACCGCTAGATCGCATTCCCCGAAAATATGCCAAGATGTTTCCACAACCCCCTCACACCTCTTGCAACTAGAATCGTCATTGGTGAAAAACACTCCTCTCTTTTTAAGATTGACATTTGATGGAATTCTGTCTTGCACCAACTTCCAAACAAACGTAGTTACTTTAAGTGGAAAAAGATTGTTCCAAATGAGAGTTCCCCACTTCTTGGTAGACATCTACACTTCATGTTGAATCAATTCCATGTAACACTCCCTAGTCGAACACCTGTCCATCTCTTCTCCAATCCACACCCACACATCGTCATCATCTTGTCCTCGAAAATTTGTAGTCACTAAAGTTTGAACCTCCCTTATTTCTTCGACATACCTTCTTCGTAGACTACGAAGCCACATACCATCAAAGACCACCTCTTCGTCTAGTACACGGACCCTTTCAATCACCTTCACCTCTTTGCTCAATTCTTGCCGAAAAAGTCTTGGGAACTTCTCTTTAAGACTCCAAGTAGTGTTGCACCATCTATCAAACCAAAATAGAGTGTTCATTCCATTCCCCACCTTCTTTAAAGTCTTATTTTTAAACCACTCCTTTGAGCCTACCCACATGATCACATCCTTCCACCAATCCGACCATTTCTTGTTCTTCCAAGAACCATCCTTGCAAGCTTCAACATTGTCCCACAAATTGCCATACTTTAAAATAATGACCTTAACCCATAGCTCCTCACCATGTTGAAGAAGTCTCCAAGCCCACCTTCCTAAAAGTGCCAAATTAAAGGAGCTAACACTCTTTATCCCTAGCCCCCCGTCCTTCTTTGGTAGGCACACATTATCCATCACTAATTATTCTAAGTGGTCGGATTGTTCAATTCTAGCCGAAAAAGTCTTGGGAACTTCTCTTATAACACTCCAAGCATTGTTGCACCATATATCAAACCAAAATCGTGTGTTCCTTCCATTCACCACCTTCTTTAAAGTCTTATTTTTTAACCACTCCTTTGAGCCTACCCACTTGATCACATCCTTCCACAAATCTTACCACTTCTTGTTCTTCCAAAAACCATCCTTCCAAGCCTCAACATTGTCCCAGAAATTGCCATACTTTAAAATAATGTCCTTAACCCATAGCTCCACACCATGTTGAAGAAGTCTCAAAGCCCAACTTCCCAAAAGTGCCAAATTAAAGGAGCTAACACTCTTTGTCCCTAGCCCCCCCGTCCTTCTTTGGTAGGCACACCTTATCCCATCCCACCCAAGGGATCCCTTTACTTCCTCCCGCAAAACAACCTTTCTAAAGAAAGTTTCTTTGGAGCTTTGTAACCTCATTAGCAATCAAAACCGAGGCCTTGAAAAAGGGGAAAAAGTAAAGTGGTAACGATGAGAGCACCGATCTGGTGACCACAAGTCTACCCCCCCCCCACCCCCAACGACAAATACTTGTTTTCCCAAGCACAAAATCTCCCTTCTACTTTCTCCATCACCCCTTTCCAAATGCTCTTATCCCTCCCTTTTCCTCCCACCGGTAAGCCAAGATAAATAAATGGAATAGAACCCACCAAGCAATTGAGATATCTAGCCCACAAACCAAGTTCACAAGCCTCCACATTAACCCCAATGAGGTCGCTGTTCCTAAAATTTATCTTCATACCCGATACAAGTTCAAAGCATCTAAGAATGCTTTTAACCACTTCAATATTTTCCGCGGTGGCTTCCCCTACAATAAGTGAATCATCCGCGAATTGAAGCAAAGAAATGGGGACCCTATCCCTCCCAACCAATACCGGTTTGAACTTCTCAATTCTAGAAGCTTTTGCCACCAATCTACTCAACCCTGCCGCTACAATCAAATACAAAAAAAGTGAAAGGGGGTCACCTTGTCTCAAGCCTCTTTGAATGGTGAACTCTTTTGTTGGGCTTCCATTTACTAGAATAGACATGGAGACGGTAGTCACACACTCACGAATCCAAGAAATCCAAAGCTCACCAAACTCCAACTACCTCAACATACGAAAGAGGAACTCCCAACACACCGAATCATACGCCTTCTCAAAGTCAAGTTTGAGTAGAAAGGCCTTGAAAGATATATGTCCTAGAGACAATCAAGATGATGGACGATATAGTCTTTAGATCACATTTTAGTACGTATTATATTATTCGTTTGATTAATGACACAATGTTTATTTATGGATTCGCACTCATTAAATAGTTAATATGTTTCTCTGTTATTATTTAATGTCGTTCCATGAACATAAGAAGTCAATGAAGCTAGTGGAAGCTTATTGGAAAAATTACTTATGGTTCTAAAAACGCCGCTGGTCGAAGATCCTCGACATACACGGAGTGTCCTCGATATGCTAAGACCAGAATGTGGCTTACATCATATCTTTAGAAGATGTAGTTGTTCCCACAACTGTGAAGTAATAGGATTATTCATGATGGGCACATGATCACTTATGAGAAGTGATTGGCAATACCCAACCACGAAACCATTTGGGTTTGAAGCTATTCCAAGTGTCTATGGAAGTAGTGGTGGTAAGGTTGTGAATTAAGTCCTTAGACTTGAGGGCATTGCGAGTGAGTACATCTAGTACAACACTTAGATTATAGACAATGCTTGCACCATTCATTAATGGTAGATACATCTATAGTTGGGTGTGCTATGAAATGTATGTCATTAGGTAGTTGCGCCAACACATGATTCATTCCCCATGAATAGCTGATATATTATGGGAGGTTATCAGTTCTCATTGTTAGTGTGATTTCATAAGTCATCGGCCGGTGTGTTCAATATTGTGATTGGAACATGTGCATTGAATCAACTAATAGAACGTGAACAATAGAGTTATCAAGATTAGACACTAAACCATGATCGCGACTCAATAAAATATATCCGTGAAATGAAGGAACATTATCACTATACGCCTTACTGACAGGTGGCTTTGCATTCCTTCAGCAAACGTCCTTGTTGAAATACATTGCCTATAAGAACGATTAGGAATCTTATAGGACCCTGAAGTTGGAGCTTCAGTGCTATTTGCAACAAGGCCCTATGGGTCGCACTTTAACAGTTGTTGATAGTCTCGTGAAATATTAATTCAATATTGATTTGATCAATACTAATTAATTATATGGAGAATGTTAGTGTTGACCCGAAAGGTCGAATCCTAGTGTGATGATAACAAATATTATGTTAAGGACTAACGATATTTTAAATCCATTATGTCTCCAATAAATCTGGACAAAGTTGGCTAAATCAATTTTGGTTTTTAGAGTTTCTGTTCTGTTACTTGAAAGTTTCACGTTTCAGACATCTTTGAAGCAGACTGTTGTCCACGTTTTTAACTTTGAAAATCTGAGTTTTAGTAATCTGAGGTTACGTATTATTTGAAATAAAAACTCTTGAAAATATAAGGTTTTCATATATTTAAAATTGATTTGTAAAGCTAATAGAAACCTTCTTTTGATGGAATCTTGTTGGAGATATATTTTGTATATTTAGTTTCTTTTT
>JAQRGC011907320.1:0-23801 GCA_028659135.1 Plantago lanceolata
ATGGAATTATAAGCTCGGGTGGTGATGTTTATACATCCGGTGGTGATTCATGGCTTGCCGGATATATACTGGCACACATCGGATCTCGCGTGGTTCCACTGGTTTGATCCATGGACGAGGAGGATTTGGTCACGTCGGCTGTTGATCTAGTTTTGAGTAAAGACAAAAGAAGGATGATTTTATTTATTCTCGACTGAGATTTGCAGGAAGTCATGTCTCATGGTCTTTGGATTATATTTGAATAAATGGTCTTGGAAGATGAGTGGTGATTAAGTATGGGGCAATGATGATGGCTACACAACGTTCATGCATTATATGATCTGGCTGTGTTATTGTTTGAACGGACGGATTGGGTGAACGGAGAAAACTCATGGTAGAGTCGTGAGTTTTTGAACGGGATGAATTGGTGGAGGATGGAGCAGAGAAAATTCAAGGTTAGAGATTCGTGCTGATAACGTGTTAAAGAATAATTGTATTTTTCTGTGACTGTCTATTCAACTGAATTACATGGGGAGAGTATATATATAAGGTTGAGAGTATCTCTAAAGCTTATCTAGAATGAGTCTAATTAGAATTGTATCTAACATATGATACTAGTAAAAATATAAACTCTTGTTACATTCATAATTATCCGTAACATATGTTTAATTGTTTATACATCTCCTTAATTATTTCTTTAAATGGTTTACCATTGATTTTCAAACGACTTTTTTTTAGGTTTATCTATTTCAAACAACCCAAACAAAGTAGTTGAACTTGTACTTTATTATTGTTTGATCCATTCAAATTGAGCAGAAGAAACTGGTGTCACTTCACTTGAGTACTTGACCACACATTATATTCATGATAGGTTGATCTCGTTCGTCTGGGCTGGTTCGGCTCTCTTGTTTGTTAATCCATGACCATGACCATAACACAAAGATGCATGATGTATAATATTTTTGATTAAAAAATCACAATAACTATAGTTTCGTGGGACCCAATAAATACATGTCAAACTACATTCAACACATCCAATATACGTGAGTGAGGAATCCAATGACCATCAATAATTAAGACAAAGTTACTACTCAGCTCAGCTCCTATAAGTACACTATTCAATATTCATATTATCATATTCTCAAAAAAAATATTCATATTATCATATACCAGTAGCTTAGCTTAGTACAGTGCATGAATGATTAAATTGAAAGATGAACAAGTTTGCAACAGCATAAACTTGACATTTCCATTAATCCTAGAAGTGAGTATTAACTTATTTGTAAGTATTTCATTTCATTTTCACTGTTAAAATAGGTTATGTGATTAATTTGTTTCTCTTCATTCTATTTCTTGTGCAGTTATGATTATAGCTACTACTGGAAGCAATTTCACAGACAGGGATCTATTAATTTTTACTGCATCAGAATTTGTGGAATAAGAGGTAATATATGTCCATGTAATTGATTTAAATATATATCACTCAATCAAAAACGAACAGCTTTACAGTTTTTTCTTCTTTTCGGATTCTTATTATCAAAGATTTCCGGATCGGTTAAAGAATGAAGTTTTTCCTGGTTTCAAATACTTAATTTAAATGTTTCTGACCTTTTAATGAACTGTCTTTTTTAGGACTCGGCAAAATTAGACACAAGGGGGTAGTTGACAAGTGAAAGTCATCACTGGCACTATACTCAAATAGATTGTATTGGCTGGAATGATGTGTTTTCCTCACCAATATCTGCAGGGAAACAGATAGCATCCTGCCACTCCTTTTCAGTGCAGTCTAAACATGGTTGTAGTGACCTTGTTTTCACCCCTCCCGCATCAAAAGCATCGACAGAACCTGTTTCTCAGAGGTTGTTAGCTCTCTTCCTCTTAATCTTTTCAACCTGTCATTGGACACAAATTGCCAGCAGAGCCTTCAGGACAAGGCTAAATTTGTGAGGAAAGAAAAGGGATGGAAGAAAAAGGAGGCTGAAAAGTTCAGGGAAGAAAAGGAAGTTGATACTTAGTTAAGTTGAACGGTATATAGGATGAATACTTAAGATTGGATGCTTTGCAGCGAAAAAATGTTAGAAAAGAGTACGAATTATTTGCAATTTATTGGTTTATCATTCGAAGTCAGCAATCCACATGTAGAAAATCCTTTTGGTCTAGGTGACGGATCTAGACAGACATTGACAACTATACTGCAACTAGAAAGAAGCACCAAAAAGCTGCAAGCAATTCCCAGAACAGAATTTTACAAAGATCTGTCACAAGACATTTGATTTTTTCTTAATCCAGATAACTTTCCCATTTTCACAATTTGTGTTGTAGTACATTCCACATTCCGGTCTAACAAGCCATTCGCCGATTCCAAATAGTTCCGTACTTAGTTTACAGTCTGACCAACCAAAACTTCAAGAAATTCGATCACTGAAGTATAAGAACGGCCAAAATCTTGACTTTGTCCATAGAACTCTACGATAAATAACTCTCAGGTATCCCAGCTCATCTAAAGAACCTAGTTATGAATCCCTTAGACTCTTTCTTCATTCTGCTTTCGAGCGAGGGGAACTCGATTGAATTGTAAGCAAGATCAAGAACAATTGGGTTACGAGGAACCAACTGGAAGGCAGGTGGGAAGACTTCAATACGGGGAATTGACTTTGCAGTGGGATCACCCACAGCCGATTCATACTCTTCCAGTTTCTCCAGGAGTAATTTCTCCAGCTGAAACAAATGCAGATGAGAATATGAGAAGGGTGTTATAATTAATAATCTTTATAGAAATGTTACAAAAATTCATCGTTTTTTGCACAACAATCTCAACATGCATGCAACATGGTTCAGTAAGAGAGACTCTACCACAGAAAGTGAAAAGTGGATGATTGCGGACTTGTATATAAAAATTCAGCAACCCATACGTATAACAGGAGATTTGACGGAAAGCTCTTGCAATATGCATGAAAAATAACATGGCAGATATAGGAGATATTGAATTTCATGTATGTCCTACCTAAAACAAGCGAAAAAGGACCAAAATGTACAGCCGTACCTTCTTATCGTTTGCAGTTAGTGATATATTTGACATCTTTTTTGAAAGATTTTCGGGTGCCTTTTCTTCCTCCATAATCCCTATTGCATGCTCTATACAGCTGTTGGTTCGACAATCATTATGAAGCATTTTCAGATCCTTAATCATAACCTGCTACAGCAATAAACACAAGATGCATAAGAGGGATCCAAAAGGAAGTTCAAAGAATTCACATAGTGCAATGTTTTTTAATTCCACTTATAGGGCACTTTGACCCAGAAAATGAAGAAGCTATGCTAATCTAATACACATACACTTTCTAAAAGTCCTACTGATAGAGTTTATTTCGTTGAAGAATTTGGTTCAGGCGCAGTGGTTTATTGGAAATCCATGAGATACGGATGAAATTATGGTGTGGTTTTTCCAGATGTAGTTAGGTATTGATTTTTTATTGTGGGCTTGGTTATGCTTGTTGTGTTCCTTAGAGTATTTCTCACTCTTGTAATCAAAGTTAAGTTCGTTAATAAAATCTTTTTTTACAGTTTTAAAAAAAAATGCTAATACACTTTCTATCCATACATCTCTAAAATTTATTACTCCAGTAATCTCAGCAGCCAAGCACCTTAGTGTCAAATAATATTTTATTTTGATTGAAGAGAAGTTTAACTAGAAATATCATTGCAAAAGTGGGACTCTGGAAATTGCAATGGAGCTCAACATGAAGCAAGTGTCAGGAAGGAAACAAAGAGCACATGCTATACATACCTGATCAGCATTGTTCAGGCCCTGGAGCTTCTTAAGAGAAGTATCCACAATTGAGCGTGCTCGACTGTACAAAGCATATGCTTCAGCTCTCTTTCCAGCCAAGCTGTAGGATTTTGCCAAGTAGAAGCACCTGCAAAAGTTGGAAAACTATCATTTATTGAACTGCATGCAAATCCAGGAAAGTAAAGTATTGCATCTATAATAATCAAAATTTTCCCGTGCTTAACACATAAACGAAGAACTTCGATAGCTGCTTAAGCTGTGTACTTGAAACATTATTAACTCAGCAAAATGTAGAAGTCAAAATTTAAACAATACGTATAAACAATATATCCCACACAACTAGGCAAGCCATAGGCATCATAATTGAACATTATACTTGTGCCATAGCATGACAGAGAATAAGTAATTTCGGTAGTTCACCAACTGCTTAAAATTCAAAAGGAAAATGTCCCAAACATTATACATGATCCATAGCTTTCATACACTGGTATGGCATGATGTGGAAGATAAAAAGTAATGAATCTGCGAAAGAATTTATACAAACATACACCCACAGACCCAGTTACAATTCTGAGAGAATATATTCCCTAACAAAGTATAATCGGTAAAAAAAAATCCCCAAATGCATGTAATTTCACCAGCAGATTAAGTGCCCACAAAAAAATGAAGGAAATAGTTTCAAGTCTTCAGAACTACAAGAAAATAATTATCCAGGAGCAACATAGAAACGATAAGCAGTTTTAAAAAAAAGGTAAACCTTTCTGCTCGAAATGCGCAACTTTTGAGCTCACATTCCTCTACAAAGATGACCTCTTCTGGTTTTCGATCTCTTCCTGATGTAATCAAATCCGTGAGATCAGCAGTATTCTGCATGAAAAGAGAAAATACTACTTTAGCTTTGTCAGAATATATTGCAGTGAGGCATAAACTCAAAGCATATTGATCTACACCACCAATACCTGTAGAAGAAGATCATACAAGCGAACAAGTTCTTCAGGCTTCGTGACCTTCTCATTCTTGTCTTCACGAACCTTGTTGAGCTTACTTTTTACTATACTCACCAGCAACTGGTTCCGCTCAATGGTTCTCTGTCCCAAGACAGCCCCAATGGCTTTATCAAGCCCACTTAAATCGTCTTTCACAGTTTCTGAGTTACCTGTGTTAGCCTATAGCAATAAATCAGTTCAATAACATTCAATAAGGAGAGAGATTAAAACATGTAAGATATATCCATTGGCTAATACTTTCCAATGTGTGTGTGTGTGTGAGCTTACCAAGTCATTTCTTATAAAGCTCCTTGCTTCGCTGTAAGCAGCAAAGATTTTGTCGAATATGGGTAGTTTTTTCTCCGCAGGAAGAGAATCTGCGGCTGGACCATTGATATCTTTCTCTAGCTCTTGGGCTGTCGTATTCAGCCATACAAAACAGAGCTTCAGGATGCGTACATGCAGTTTTACGTGTTCATATTCAAATAAGGGGAAAGTAAAAAGGAAACAAGTAAAAGAAAAAAAGCATCCACAGACATGCACATATACAGCAGCAAGATGCACAAAAAGGGCTGTCGCATTCAAGCCATACAAAAAAGATCTCGAGAATGGCTACCTTTAAGTATTGAAACTCGAGTCTTAGCATTAGAAATAGGAAATCTGCGACCAAGCCAGTGAAATTCAGTCATAGATGCAGCCTGCTGAGATCGAGCCTCGGCCATGGCAGCCTGAAGATGATGACAAACCAAGATAAGCAGGATAAAAAGAGCCATGAACTAGCACAGGTGCTACGGACAAGATATTACATCAATTCTCTTTTTCACTTTTAAAGGGTACATGTTTTAACTTTCAAGGGCACTACATGAATACTAAAAACCATGTCGACATGGTTGACTTGAGTACCACACAAGACGGGGGCAACAGCCGCATGTTCACTCACAGAGGCACACACATAATGATTTGGGAATACTCCTTAATCCAGGAATGGGGATATACATAGTAAAAGAAGGCAACTCTGCCTCATAGACATAAAGTTATTAAATGAATCTGCAGCAGATATGTCACACATTTACTACATTATAAAATGGACTCACCTCCAGTTTTGCTTTAAAAAGGTCCAGGGCTGGGCCTTCCATTTCTCCGATTTGGACTAGATCAGATGTCTGAATATTTGACTCGCCTATTTTGTGCTGACAATAATTTATGCTAGGCAGAAGCTCTTCGACTCGCTCCCGGCATAAAACTTGGTTCTCTAGATCTCCATACTTCCCAAGTTCCTCATAAACAGCCCTAAGAAAACTAAGTAAGTTAACCAACTGGAACCACGAACAAGGGTAACCACACATTTATGGAACAGTTTCCACCAAGTAAACTGCAGATATAAGAGAATGCAACAGCCAAAAGAAGCAGAACGAGGCATTTTCGTAAGTTTTCACTTCCATCTTTCAGAAGAAATACTCCCATCTTCCCATAACAAACACACAATTCAGTATTCACGTGATTTTGTCCGAAAATTGATAAAGTGATAGAAAGCACAGAAAAGGTTTGCGAGTATTATTCTATGAGAAGAAAGAAAAAAAGTAATGACAAGTCCAATTCGTTGGGGCAAAAACATTGCCAAATTTCATTGAACGGATAGTAGTTTTAGGACTACCCAAAAAGCACAATGAAATGTTGAGGGAGGGACTATAGATTTTCAAGAAACTGAAGACATTTCACTGAATAGAAACATACCTGGCACTTTTGAAACACTTCAGTGCAATTTCCCAGCTTTGATCTTGTTCAAATAACAAACTTCCTTTCATATAGGAGGCATACGCCTGCACAGAATACACGAAAAAGACACTTCATCAGGTATTCTCATCATAAGTAAAATAAATGTGATGGCCATGATAAACATTCTAACGCATTCTAGAATCTTCAGATAATAAAGTGTGACAGATTGATTATCAAGGAATCTTGACAGCCTATACACAAAACAATTAAAGATGATCATAAGATATTTTCATGATTCGTAAAATGCAACAAACATGATCAATAAATTAATGCATTCTAAAAATTCAGATAAGGGCGAAACAAAGAATGAAGACTATTGAGGATTTTTTTTACCCAAATAAAGAACCATCAGAAAAAAGTGAATTTGAAATTGTTTCTGAACAATTCATTATATTAGAGATGGTTAAGGTCCCTGAGCTACAACAATGATAACACCAGCAAAAGAATCATGTTGAATCTTTTTTCAAAGAACATTATTGGCAGGACTTTCAAACACCAAGTAGAGACATTCTCAAAAGAGGAGGAGAAAATAAGGAAGTAAAGTGTCTACAAAAGGGGTTATAACATCCATGACACTGAGGAAAGTAAAAGCTGAGGGAGTTTATGCCAATTCCAGAGACCTAAAGAGTAATGTTAGCAGTGAAGCATCAAGTCTTCATCGATGCTGATGATACTCAGTCTACTGCTTATCATAATAATGTAATATTAAGTTTATACCAAATAATAACATCCTTATACCTCCATTTCAAATTTTCAAGAATTTATAGTAGGGGAAATACTGTTTCCATTCATTTTTTTTTTTCTTTTAAAAAATGTAACTTCAACAAAGTTCAGTTACAAACAGTAGTTTTTGGTGCAAAGACTACCTAGAGATATTAATAGTAAATTAATATTTGGCGACATGCTGAAGTTGCAAATACCCAGCCGTGCTGAACAAGTAACCATAAGGATGGTTTAATAAAGCACCTAACACAATACTAGTAGCCAAGTGAAAACCCCTGACACACCTCTGCCTCCAATGATGTTCTAGAATCTCCTTTCATGGCGCACAACTCTTGAAAAAGTGTTGACCATTTGACTGCTTTTCTCAGCCTACCAATGAGGTAGCTTCTCTGGGGTGCATTTGGACCATCTGGCAGTGTCTTCTTTTCCATTGCATGACTCCATGCTCTTTCAGCCATATAAAGAACCAAATGGAGATACCTGTATTGGATTCCAATTACAGTTGGATATTAGGATACAGTGCAACTTTTTTAAAGTAATACTGTGACGAAACAGAAATATTCAGCATTACACTTAGAGAACACCATTTCATCTACATGAATCTACAGGTTGACCTTGACTATCAATTTGGAGGTGTAGCACTAGCAAGTAGCAAGCCAGGGTATTTGATAGGTATTTGCTTATAGTATGAGAAAAGGAAACCACTAATTTTATATAATGTCCGTGTTCTGCTAGGAAAAGAAACTAATCTATAAATAGTAAGCAGTACTAACTATTATGTTCATGTAAAGATTTTGGATCCAACATGTCATATATCTCTGCCACATCGTAATTTGCACAACTGTAATGCCCGCCAGGATCATTTGATCAATTAATATATCGACATTGTACGCCTAATTACTTATTTTCATAGATGGAGTTTAACTTTACAGCTTGGATAGGTCAACAGCAGTGTTTTTTTCCCCTCATCAATAAGTCTTAAGTTGTACGGGGAAGTGTGTCTCGATCAATCTTTTAAATGAGTGATCAAATGATCTTTCCGTTGTCATGTACTTCATGTTCCCAGAACATCATAAAATCAACCATCAGGAAAATGTGATATGTATGACAATGAATCAGATCCATCAGTGTTAAGACCTTAATCTCATTCATTACCAGACAAAGTTTCCATGTATCATGTCATGTATATTAAGGATCTATTCAATTCACCTAAAGTTCAGTTGTATTCAGTTCAGTTCAGGTTTGCTTAGTTCAAATTTTCACTTCAAATTCACTTCAGGTTCATTCAGTTCAGAGACTCTCAGTGGAACTGAACCGAGCCTCTGTAGCCTACCGGGCCTACCCTTACCCATTGGGATAAAAGGCTTAGTTGGTTTGGTTTTATGTAATGGTCATTAATTGTGCTGATTGGACAGGATTGTTTGTTGTTAAAATTTTTAGTAGAATTATATTCAGATTTCAGGCATCTTCAGAAAATTTGATCTCATTAATATGCAATTACATGAAAAAAGAAAAGAAGTTTTATTACTAGTGAGAACAAGGTGCGCACATGACTATAATAAAGTAAAGCTCGGGCCAAGAAGAGATACATATGCTTGAGTAAGTGATTGATTATCATGCTCACTAGTGATTGATTATCATGTTCACCAGTGAATATGATAATCAATAACTTAATCGAGCTGATACAGTAACACCCTACCTACTACATTCATATTGGGTCAAAACCCATCAAATGAGACTTTTAGCTCGCACAAATCATCCAGCATGAACTACTAGAAAGAAGAATGACTACAAACCTGACTTCCGTCACTGTATTCGCATTAATGCCTCTCTTCGTATACTTCCCACGCCCATGCTTGAATTTCAGAGACTTGTAGAGTCTCCGCAACCTCGCAGTGCAGTACCTCCTAAAGTCTCAATGTCAGTATATCTCATCTAAGATTTACATCAATCTCACAAGTCACAACAACACCTCAACCTGGAAAATTTAACAATTCCAGCTCCACATGAAAGATGCTGCTACATCACTAAACATACAGACATATAGTATATACATACATTCACATGAAAACAAAAACCTTAAACCCCACATCCTCAGTCATCAAAGTAAAACCACCAGTACTACATAGCAAATAACAACAGAAATAGAATCGCACCTGTAGCGAGCATAATCACCAAAACGCAATCCATGCTGCATTTGAGCAGATTTCAACAGCTGCAAAACTGCAAAAACAACAGCAATCAAACACGGACAAACTTCTAAACAAAAAAATTGATTAAGGTGCAACAGAGTACACGGAAGCTCACCATTAACCGAGAATTTAGGGACATTGATCTGATCAGCTGGATTCGAGTCATCGATTTCCATCGCAGCCACGTCTTCATTACCTTTCGCCATTGGATTGAGATCTGTTCGACACAGAGTTGGTCGGGCGGCGGTGTATTCCGATGGTGGAAGATTCGCCGAGAGGAAAATGGACGGAGGGTTATCGGAAAAGGGTGTTGGTTCAGTGTGTAACGTCAAGCCAATTTCTGTGTGGGTTGAGTTAGTGTAACGGGTTGGATTATCTGGGACTGGGTACTGACAGTCGATGGATATTGAGCCTAACATCAGTTCGCCAGTTCGCCGGACCCGACTACGTGAGTCGAACTTTATTAAGTACTCGTTCGGTTCGGATTGTCTCGTTAAGTCTTGAGCTCGACTTGCTCGATAATGTTAACGAGCCGAGCTTGTTAGGCTCGAATTTTTATACAATTTTAACTTTGTAAACTATACATAAAACATTTTGCAGGTGACTGGTGGTAGATAAACTCTCGCTTGGCTTGGTTGGGAAGAGCTTGGGGTAATATAAGTTTTAGGATAATACTAGTGCATACCCATGGCGATGCCACGATGTGGAATACGTTTGAGTTTAAACGCAATGAAAGAAGAGTTATGTGCCGATATAAGTTAAAATAATAAGGTAAGGAAGTCAACAATCATATCAATGTATTAGACAAAGGTGAAGAGATAAAAACTATGAACATGTGAACCACAACAACTACTTTGACAATTTGTAGAAAACCTCCTTGTATACAACATTCGTTGTGGTGTCGGTGGGCTTTCCTTGCTCATCAAGGACTAACACTTTAAGCCCTTTCTTGTTAGTGACTCGTGAGAAAGCTACATAGAGTTGCCCATGGCTAAAAACCGGCTTTTGGGGATATAGACCAACATTTAGCCAACGATTGTCCTTGGCTCTTGCTCACGGTGATAGCATAACTTATTGCAATTGGATATTGTCTCCTTTGGAACCTAATTGGAAACTTTGTTTGATTAGAAGGTGACAAAAGCATGCGAGGTATGTACACCTTTGTACCTGGATTCCTGCCAGATATTGTGCAGGCTTATATAATTTTATCACCAAGCTCGGTGACAATCAATTGGGTCCCGTTACAAAGTTCAGCAGACGGGTCGATGTTACACGACAACATAATGGGAAAGCCAACTTTCAGCCTAATAATGTGATTAGGCAATCCATATGCTCTGATCGTGTTCAAGAACTCAACTGAGTACACATCATCTCTCTTCACAGGGTCCACCTCATCAGGACATATATTGTCGCAACTCATATATTCCATAGAATCACCGGACAACAATAACATAATGTAATCATTGATCGTTTCGACAACCTCATTAGTAGGGGCAAGAATAGCTTTGTCCTGAAAATAGGCTCCATCTCCCACGTGGTCCAGTAGTGATGGATATGTACTACTCATGATTGCAACAATAGGATCGAGGGCATTGCGAATGAGTATATCTTCTGTTAATTTGAACTCTACCTCACCATCATTCTCATCACCTGCATTTTCAATCAAAACAAATTCAATATATTAATATATGAACTCAAAATATAAATAAAAAGCATAAGTCAATATACTAACCGACAACACAATCCCCTACACGTAGAAGCCATTCAGCGAATTCCCGTATCTCTTCAACATCCTGGGGTGAACCTCCACGCTACAGAAATTCAATTAGAAAATTTAAAAATATGATTGTAAAATATGCAACTTTAATGAGGGCTAAAGAATAACAAAATAATAAATTGACGTCTATCACTTGATAATTTAAATACCTGCAATCGCATGTTTTTTGTAAGCATCTAAACTTTACATGAACTCCATATACTCCGAGAAGAACAAAGTGAAGCATGGACAATGTCAAACCTATTACCCCTTCGGTATCACAGGAAAAATCTGACGGAAGTCACCACCAAATACAACAACCAATCCACCAAAGGGTTTGTTCGACGCCATTCCATCAGGACCTCTCATGACATCTCTGACTCGGTCAAGTGCCTCAAAATAATACTTATTGGTCATAGGTGCTTCATTCCATATGATGAGCTTGGTCCTCTTCAACAATCCAGTCAACTCGCTAGTGGGAGTAATCCTACTTCACACCGTGGTCTCGTCAACTTCCAAAGGTATGCTAAACCTAGAGTGAGATGTTCGGCCTCTATGAAGAAGAAGTGATGCAATGCCACTCGATGCAATTGGTAAGACTATATCACCTCTACCACGAATGGCGGAGCACAAAGTCCTCCAAAGGTACGTCTTACCTGTACCACCATATCCATATACAAAGAAAACACCACCATTAGACCCATAAACTGCATGCATAATGGTGTTGTATATCTTCCTTTGTTCCTCAGTCAAGCATGGAAACAACTTGTCATGCTCAGATCGCATCTCATCCAAGTTGTAAGTCAGCTCCTCGGCAAATAAGCTTATTTAGTCCGCCCCCGACAATTGGACTATTTGGAGATTTCATGCCAACATACTAGTCAAGATTGCAACCATTATGCTTCAATGTGTCTTCAATGAGAGAAAGTGCAATCTGTCTCCTCTGCTCATCACTCAACTGCAAATCTGATTTTAATGGCATAAATGAAAGTATAAATATATTGTTAAATAACAGTAGTAGTCACAAAATGAACTGCAAAATTATTTGAAAAACAATCAATATCAACGCACTTTGGTTGCTGAATTTGTTACGCATCAGCACAAGTATATCATCAGCAAAATATATCCATGTTTTATCCCAGACGTCGTCGAGCCTAGACATGCTATTCGAAATCATTAGCATAGCAAATAGCTGTCTGAGATAGTGTCTAGAGCCCCAAAAGTATGCCTCCTTTATGCCATCAATGTACTATGTGTCATCATCGAGTAGACCGAGGGCATAGCAAGCATCACGATAGGTGTCATACACGACACCATTCAAGGCCCTCAATTCTTGGAAGCAAGTAGCACCTTTGACGTAATTCAACATTATTCTAAGGTGGTATAGTGTTCGAGATCCAGGCGGCACATGGTAGATTCTGCCAATTTTCCTCGATTTATTAGTTCTCTTTTTCCACCGGCGTGTGGGAGTATGATAGACACAGTATTGGGGAAATTGTGCATATGTCAAATGTCAATAATGGTCATGGTCCCTATTATATTCCATCCACCCAATGAACTTTGAATGAGCAATAGTTTGTTTCTCTTCCAAGTCCAGAACATAGTCGACATCCTTGAAGCACATTGTCTGCTCACCCTCCAAATGGAACGGCAAACGTTCGACAGGTGGGTCTCGATAATGTATCTCAAACCCAAGAAACCGCCAAACAGCCTCACATGCAAAAATGTATCGACAATTCACATAATCTTTAACCTCGTCGTCAATAGACAATGTGGTGCCACAACGATCAACACCCTTGTTGACATACTTGAATCTGTACTTGATGGAGTTTGTCGAACTACATCTTTCCACATTTATGTGAGCCTGATACTCCATCAATAGGTATGGGTTATATGGAATAATAAACCTGAAATACATGTCGCAATTATTTAATTATGCAAGATCATTTATGAATAACGAATTGAAAAAAGATACGAAAATTGATTTCATTGTCATTTTACTTGTTGTCGACGGTTACACCATTCTTGTCAATTGTTCGACCATTATCCCTCCTCTTGTAAACTGGATATCCATTATCATCAAATGTAGTGTGATCATTGAATGATTTAGGAAAATTCTTAGTGCATTTCTTCTTAAGTGAATCCATGCAGGGAGATTTATCATTCAACACTCCACAGGGTCCGTGAACCATATATTCTGATACAGCTTTATAGAGCATTGGATTCACATCCTTGTCTGGGATCTCGACACTGGTCAATTTATCTATATCTCATTAGCATCCAATGATTTATCGTCCTTATCAATCCAAAGTAGAATATGAGCACGAGGCAAGCCACGTTTCTGGAATTCAATAGTGTAGACAACTGCATTTTTAACATTCAACGACATAAGTTTAGTTGATCGGTAAAAGCATAGGCTTTATTTTTAATGGCGTAATCTAGGAACAGTATGCAAGTGAAATATAGAAAAAATAAAATACCTGCTATCGCTTTGCCGAATGTGTTCTCAGTCTTAAGGTCTTTTATAAGCTTATCCAATTTCATCTTGAACACGCGACATATTATATCAGGCCTATCCTCTGGCCGAAGACCATTTAACTCTACAAAGCGTGTAATCTCAGGCCACTTAGGATTACATGTGAACGTGATGAAAATTTCCAGGTACTTGATATGCTTGCAAATGGCCATATATAGTGTCTTGGTAGTTTTGAACCATGTACCTAGGTCCACCAATAAACGAAGATGGCAAGATTAACCTTCTACCAATGCACAATGCTTGATATTCAGGATCAATATCCCCTCTCCAAATGGCATCCTCAATCGACTTGTACTTACCAGCTAGCTCTCAACAATTTCTGGTTTCTAGTGATCCATGCTATACGTTGCGACTCCATCATCATGTATCCATCTACCGAAAATTGCTGATATAACTTCCTGCTCGTAAGTATGGTAGAAGGTTCTTCCAAACGGTCAAACATACGATAGCACATAAACTCTTTGATGGTAGTATTCTTACGCAACTTGTTGGTGTCCCTCACACTATGCGGTATATGAAGACGGAACCCATCCTCACCACAAGGGAATAGAAGCGGATACTGTAGTGGAAGATACATTGCAGACAACTCAGATATCCGTTGCAACTTTCCAGACCTTTCTTCTAGAATAATATCACGTGGATCCAACTCTAACTCATCAATACCTGTAATAATTGAAAATGCAAATGATATGCTAATTGATTTTGTATCTTATAGTTAATAGTCAATAGAAATAATGTAACACTTTTATATATAATCGTACCAACTAAGAGAGCCATAACTTCATTACATGTTGGGAGATTGTACATCCTTCCATCACGTGTCCTCCTACCAATTAACTTAATCTTCACATTCTCATCACTGTCCATCTTGAAACGTTCTCTATAGCCATCCGAAAAGTTGGTGCGAAGGAGTTATTCGTGTCTACCATCTCCTTAATTTGTGTCACAACTGAAGGATCAACCTTTGCTTTACTTTTTGTCCTACAAATATCTGCAAACATTGTGTCGGTTTGGCAAAACGAACTGATAAGGTGACTGAAAACTGATAAGGTAGCTGGTAGCTGATCAGTCACCTTATTTTTTAATAAGCTACATAGAGTAGCTTCTCAAATAAGTCACCTGATCAGTCACCTTATTGACATTCACCAAACAGACTTATTGTCAAATAAGGTGAAATCACCTGATAAGGTGACCGATAAGGTGACGCCAAACAGACACATTATTTTAGAGTAAATTATATATGAGTCGGATATAATATACTGCACTGTATGAATATACCTCAAAGCTTTAATCCTTTCTTGTGTCTCATCTTCACCACAATACATGCATAGTTGTGCAAATTTGGGGTCCTTCCCTTCAGGTGGCAGCAAACTGCCAACCAAATGGTAATTCTGACCACCTAGCCTATGCGTATAAGTTCCACGCCCATTGTTAGCAGTAGTAATCCATCGATGTAAATGCATACATCGAATTGAACTGCCTGATGTTCTCAATATAGTTCGGACTCTTGATGTGATCTCCATTGAGAAGATCTTTCAGTAGTCTAGGAGGTTCATTCAGAAACGGTAGCTCAACTTTAGCACGACTACAACAAATCCCAAACTCCGGCTTCCCTTTTGGTGTGCTCTTAACTCTTTCATCCCACCACATCAACGCTCTACAATAAGGACACTCGTATGTCGGACCATAAATTATAGGAAACCTGAAATTTGATAATTTTTAATACTTTTTTTAGTATCATGCTCAAATATGATATAGAGATTCATTTTAGGAATCTCTAGTGTTGTTATACCAACCCAAGCTCTCCCTAAATATTTGGCTCCACATAAATAAAAGTCTATTTTTAGATTTGTAAGTGTTTTTTATTTTATATTTTCTCTTTCCTTTATTTTTTATATGCTTCAGGGAGATTTTACAAATCCTGAGTTAATCGTATATGTTATAAAAATGTTTTAATATATTTAGGGAATGAAATTGAAAGAACTTTTAAGATGAAAATTTACAAATACATACCACATTCACCAACTATATTACACAAATATCTAAACATTTTCACCCTACCCCACACAATCAACCATCAAATCTCATTCACCACATCATCCTTAGGCTCTGTTCATTTCACCTTAATTTCAGTTGTCTTCAATTCAGTTCAGTTCAGTTCAGGTTTTCTTAGTTCAAATTTGTACTTCAATTCAGTTCAGTTCAGTTTAGATAAGTTCAGTTCAGAAACTCCCAGTCATATTGAATGGAGCCTTAATCTATACAAAAAATTTCAACATCATCATTACCCCTATAAATATACCTACACTCTATACCCTTTCTTAAATTAGACCCAAAGCTAAGTTTTCGAGAGGCCTTTCTTAAATCGATTACTATCCACATTTTGCAGCCATCTCTTAAATCAGTTTCGCTTAAATCAGACCCAAACACTCCGTTTGTTGTCCAGCTCAACCAATCTTGTCCGATCCATACTATTCCATGCATATCATTAGACTGTTTACGTTTCATTATAAAACGGTTTTTTATTAGGTTTGTATAATAATTGTGGTGTTTGATTTAGTGGAATACGCAAACAATCACAAAGATGAGGTTCATAGACAAATGAGAAATTCTACTTGAAAAATAATTTACTAGTTCAATTTCTTATGATGGTTGTTGCATCTGAGTATATCATACTGAAAGTCTGTAACAACCATTTCATTGTGGTAAACTGATCTTCATTTCTAGCAACTCTTTTTCCCTGCATATACTTAGCAATTACAGATCTTGCTTGCACAATTGCATAGACCAGATACCAGTTACAAAATTCACATTCCCAGGTTGATTACTCCGTACAGTGACTGTTGCTATTGATTTCATAGGATCATTTTGTAGAATTGACGAGGATAATAACCCCTGGCTCTATCATTAGAGTGTGCAGTTCTCTGTAAGCTGTGATGACGCTATGATGCTACAAAGGCTTTCGTCGTACTTTGTGGGGCCTTAAAGAGGCATGTTCCTATGTTAACTTTGAACCTAGCTCAATGATGGTGTTTGTTGTATTAGATTCAGAGACACTGGTATGTTGTTAATGTTAATTCTTTCTTTCAAATTCATGAGCGTTGTAATTTATGTGAAGATAGTTGAGTGCACTAGCTCACATGGCCTTGTATCATCGCTAGAACAAGTAAAGTTGCAAGCATGGAGCTAGATTAGCTTCTTTTCCCGTAACATATGTTATCATTTTCATGACAGTTAGGAAGAAGCATTATCTCAGTATGTAATGATCGATGATGATCATGCAAGATCAACAAAGGAATAAAGAAATAAAGGCAACGAAGGAGAATGGCGCCAAAATAGAAGAATGGAAAGTTAGCTCTCAGCTGCAAAAAATGTCCTGCTCCAGTTCATTGAGGAACACTCCAATCTCGGGGGATTGAATTCATTACAGTTAGAAAGCGGGGTGCTCTCAATGGAGAAGAGTGGAGTTCAATTCAATGGGAAATTTAAGAGCCTGGAAGTTTTGTGAATTGTGTCGTGCAGTCTAGGACCTGGAGCGTGGAGAACAGTTCTCATTTTCCTTGCCTCGAGCATTTGAGTCTTGTAGGCATTAATGATTTGGAGGAAGTACCTCAGGTTTTCAGAGAATCAGTGATACTTAAATAAATCCAGATGGATAATTGCAAGTATTCTGCTGTGAAATCAGCAAAGAATACATTGGAAGAACAAGCAGAGATGGGTAATGATGACGTTACGATTGAAGACAGTGGTTAAATCTTGGATACTGATGAACAAGCCACAGAGCTGAAGAGATTGGCATCTGAGACTGAGAGGTTTACAACTTGAGTCTTGAGGTAACCTTTCATTTTACTGATCTATCACATGCCGTTCATTTTGGAGCCATTTTTTCAAATCCGTGACTGTTGCTATTGATTTCATAGGATCTCTTTTTCGCTCTAACATATGTTATCATTTTCGTTCCAGATGGGAGAACTATCTCAGGAGCTGATGGTGACTATGAATAATCATGCAAGATCAAACAAAGTAATAAAGAGAGAAAATCAAAACAAAAGAAACTGGGGCCAAAATAGAAGAACGGAAAGTTAGCTGCGAAAATACTCAGCTCATCGTCATCGAGGAATCTGTTTGCAACAATCTACAATTAGATGCATAACATCATTAGTGAATCTGTTAGGAAGAAAAAATATGTTGACATGAACGCACAGTATCCGGTGCACATATGTGCAGTTGATTTGTCATTAACACAGAACATATGCAGTAGCTCTATGCTAATGACAAATCAACTGCACATATTTATCAGTAACAGTAGAACAAGTACTGACAAAATGGAAGGAACAAGATTATAGTTGAAAAGCAGCTGAAATAATCGACTTCACAAATTGAGATATCGGTTGAACATGTTTCCAAAAAACATGAAGAAGAAGTTGAAAATGGGAAACATGATCATTTTGGAGTCTTGAGAAACTTCTAATCCTCTAAAAGGCAATGAAAGGCCACGTCCAAACACCAAAACTGCACCAGTAAATTTGTACAGTGAGAGGACCTGTTTATGTTGCCATGTTCAAGCCACTGTTTATTGTCATAGCAGCTATCATGGGAGTTATATTCTTGAGCGATAAACTCTACCTCGGAAGGTAGTCGAGCTACTTAAACCAACAATGACCATTGAAAAATAGATTAGGTACTACCTTTAATAACTGTGGCCTAATTATTGACCTATTTTGCAGCAGCATCAGAGCAACGATTATAGTCATTGGGTTCTATGCGGTGATGTTTGGCAAAGCGAAAGAGGATTCAGGTGAACTTGATGACACTACTGGCTTGCAAGCATCTACATCGGAGAAGTATCCGTTGTTGCAAAGTTACAGAATACAAGCCAGGCAAACAAAATGATAAAAATTGGATAGAAATATAATGCTATGAAAATGCTAGGAATTGCTTCTGTAAATCGATTTTAATTGACAGCTTATGGCAGAATGCTATAGTATTCTTTTTTATCTGTTATGTTCATATTGTTCCAGAATCGGTCTCTTTCGTCTGTTTTCAACCACTCAGTACAACCTAACATGTACAGTGAGGCACATTATGCTCCAAACGTTTGACAAGAACGGACATTCTGTTATCTGCTAAGGATCATCAAATGCAAACACAAACACAGTCAGGCAAACAGTTATCAGACGATCTTCATACAAGCTAAACTAAAGACGGAAATGAAGGATGGGTTGATGATATTCCACTGTCCTTTATACAACAAATAAATTTTTGTGGTTCAAAAGTTAACATCTATCATCTACTCCATTTAGTTAACAAATGTGTATACAAAAAACCCAGCAGGGATGATGAGCCGTGCATTGTTCCAAGCCCGATTCCAGAAATCACTAAAATGCATGCTCCCAATCACTAAAATATTAAAAAAGGCCGCAAATATAGTCAGACAAAATGCCAGAATTACCAAATACAACGCTACACGATTGAAGCCCTTGTAGTATTAGCTCTGACCTCTGAGACAAAGTGTTAACGGTACAGCGGAACCAGATGCTACTCTCTAAACACCATCCAGTGCTCTATACTTCTGCTCCCACAAATTTATTACTGGCATAAGCTGACTCTATTCATGATCTCGAGACAAAATGATAACTTGGAGAGAATGATTACAAAGACTCTTTTGTTCCTCTGCTATCATTCGAACTGATTCTTCTAAACCCTTTCCCTCATAATCAATCTAACTAATAAGTCCTGACCTCATCATGACGGATGTACTGATCTTCAGACAAAATGATAACTTGGAGAGAATGATTACAAAGACTCTGTTGTTCCTCTTCTATCCTTCTAACTGATTCTTCAAAACCCATCCCCACAGAATTGTCACTCCACTTTTTCACAATCAACTTTTCCAGTGTGTCAATCTCTCCGATTTCACCAGGAACTTCCTTCAGGTAGGGACATTTCAATATAACAAGCTTCTCAAGAGATGGAAAATGTGTACTTTCAGCTCTCCATTCCTCCAAATCATGTAACCTATACATGTTGAGGTACTTGAGTCGAGGAAACCCTCCTTCAGTTGGTTCCCACACTTCCCCTTTAAATGCATCATAACTCAGTTTCAACACTTGAAGATGAATCAAATCACCTATCGATGTCATCTTTTCCCAAAGAAGTTCTGTTTTTGTCAAACTTAATTTCTTAAGATTGATAGGGAAACCAATGCTCCTCACTCTAGGGCCACCGCTATAATAACCACGAGAGATAATAAGATGTTCAAGATGGTGTAGATTAACAAGGTTTTCCACCCCGAACACTTTATCTTCATCACCCCTGGAGATTTTGATGTACTTGATTTGCAGTTTCTTTAGATTCTGCTGCAACTTTTCAATGAGGCTCAGAGTGAAATCACCAAAATTTAATAAACCCGTAAGAGTTTGGAGGGAGGAACACTCTCTGCTGGAATCTTCATCTGGAAACGGCGGCAATTTCACGCTTACGTGTTTCGACACAAGAATATGTCGTAGGCGTGGCATCTCCCAGATTTCCACCGGCAAAATCAACTCACGATCAAAATATCCGCTAAGAAAAAGTGTTTCAAGATTCCTTAGGTTGGAAATGGATTTTGGAACCATTACTGATTCTTTATCATCATTCCTTGTGACGATTCCAGACCATTCATTGTGAAGACGAAGGTACCTTAAATTATTCAGTCTAACTGAATTTCTCAAAGCAGCAGAAGAAGAAAAATGAACTTTTCCCAACACCCTGAGCAACTTGAATTGTGGTATAACACTTGACCGTTGATCAGTTCTAAAAGTGCGGAGAGGTGAACTAGATGAAATGTTTCTGTCAAGATTGAATTGTGGGAAACTTACTCTGCGTGGTCGTTGATCTTTTATGATTCTTAGAAAAGTATCATTGTCGATCGGATCATTTCCACGATGATAATAAAGAAACTTTTCATTCTGAGCTTGCCTTAAAATCAAATCCCTCAACACATCATGAATGCTTGATGTTTTTATTTTGCCATCGTACCAACTCTTCTTGATGACCAATACCAGATTTCTCTCTCCCAATTCCTCCAAGCATTCCTCAGCAACCTCCTCCATTGTTTTCGATTCTTTTGGTTTTAAGAATCCTTCAGCGCACCATAATCTCACAAGTTCCTTCGATGGGATCTCTTTGTCTTCCGGAAACATCCCAAAGTACAAAAAGCATGCTTTTAGGTGGGGAGGCAAGTTTTTGTAACTCAAATACATAATTTTGAGCATGGAATCATCTTCTGCAGCTGCTTCTGTTGTTGTACTTGTTGCAACATGTTCCCAGTGATCTTCGGCATTGTTGAGTTTCAGCAAACCTCCTATCACGACAAGGGCTAGTGGGAGCCCTTTGCAGTTTCTCGAAATCCTTCTTCCAATATGGTATTCAAATTTACTAGGACAGCCAATTTTGTGCCGATACACAGTTTCTCGTAACAAATACCAACTCTGCTCCTCACTTAGAAAATGCATTTGGTGTGCACGAGTACCGGAAGAGCTAACATATGTCGCAACGTTTGCCAACCTCGTGGTCAAGATGACGCGGCTGCAATTTTTGTCGTTTGGAAATGCATTTCTAACGCCATCCCACACTTTTTCGTCCCACACATCATCAAGGAAGATAAGATATCTCCGGCCTTTTAACCTTTTGTGAACACTCACGATTGCATCAGATCCCGTATTCTCTGGACAAAGCACTCGAAGAATCTCTTTGACATCATATTCTTGCGAGACAGTTGCCCACAACACAAGATCGAAGTGACCTTGCTTTCTGTGATGATCATAGACAGCCCTAGCAAGTGTGGTCTTTCCAATTCCGCCCATTCCAGTGATGGGAATGACCGACAATGCAGGTTGTCTTCTGGTGATCCGATCCAATATCTGATTTAGATCATCTTTGAGCCCAACCATGGTGTCATTGGCATCAGGTGGCCCCCTTGACAAACTTGTCATATCAATGGAAGTTCCCGATATAACAACTCTGTCATCGAGATTTTTCTTCATCTCCGTTGCTTCTTCCAAAAGAATGTCAGCTTCCTCAATGCAATTTCCAAATGCAGCCGCAGCACGTTCTGTCAATGGCAAATGCGAGTATTTGGCTTTGTCTTCCAAATCTCGATCATCAAGGCACCACCCAAGGATGTTATCCAGGCTGGTTTCCGTTTCAGATTTAGCAGAAGTAGCTGGGAGGGTGGACTCATGGCCAGTGGTTTGATTGACCTCACCGGGCGTCAGAATTGATAAACTTCCTGTTACATCGAGTGTTTTCTTCATCTCCAGTAAATCTTCTTCTCGCACGCTGTGGTGGGCTTCATCTGTCCCTGATATCATTCGTAGTTTATTATTTATATGATCAATAAATTCATCAATTCAAATAATGCTGCTTTCAGTATATATAGACAAGAAGAAGAACATCAAATATACGTACCGTCCTTGACAGATTTTCTGGACACAGCCCTGCCTTCTACTCCGAATGTAAATTGTGTGTCGGCTCCTTGAATTGATGATGGTAAGTTGACTTCATTTTCATATTCCATAGCCAGTGAGTACACGAGGATGGATTCGACGATGTCCTCCAATCTGTGGGCGACATCTCTGATTCGACTTTCAAGTTCATCGATACCGTCTGATGATTTCCCGGAAACATCTTCAAGGAATACTCGGAAGCTGTTGACTTTATCGAGCAGAGACTTCATTTGGTGCTTGGGGCAGAGGAAAGAGTAGTGTTGTTCGTAGGGAAAGATTTGATGAATGGCTTTAGAAAGAGTTACAAGAGCAGCATAGGCAGCCATAGACGGAGATTGGCACTGCGAAAATGTTGACAAGAGATAATAATAAAGAGGAGAAGAAGAAGAAGAATAGTAGTAGTAGACGGAAATGGTTATAAGAAATTTAATTACAGTGCCAATGAATACATTACAAAGTAGCTAATTAAATGATTGATAATTCAGACAAGGGCCGGCTGTGACTTGTGAGGCAATGAGCTTGGATGCATGTGAGTTGTAAGAAACGGTCAAATAAGGTAGCTAGTTAGCATTCTTAATTTTTTTCTTAAGCAGCAAAAGTTTTATTAATTGATGCTGCTGGCACTTGACATATATTTATCTGCCATTACTATGCAACTTGGAGAGGAAGACTCCGTTCAGTTCACCTTAATTTCAGTTATTTTCAATTCAATTTAGTTCATTTCAGTTCAGGTTTGCTTAGTTTAAATTTATACTTCAATTCAGTTTAGTTCAGTTCAGTTCAGTTCCATTCAGTTTAGTTCAGTTTAGTTAATAATCTTTCAATCCTATTGAATGGAGCCTAAAAACTTCATATACAGGAACAATTGATAATGCGATTATAAATTTTAATTGTGTTTCTATAAGAGGCTCAAAATCAAATAGTTCGATATAAAATGTAGTACAATGAAAACCTTTTAAAAAAGAGTAAGTCTCATGAAAAGACTGACTTTCTTAATACATTAGGAAAGTTAGGTTTTTTAAAACGTCCGGTTTATTTAAAAATCACTTCTAACAATAGAATTAGTTATAAAAAGATGACTTTCCTAATGTATTAAGAAAGTCAGTCTTTTATGAGACTTTAGCATGAAAAAATCTTAATTTTTTCACCATATCAGAATACATTTTGAGGCAATTAACATAGTATACGGTTAGTTGAGTCGTTTATTTCACTAATTTTATATGAAACTTGCTTTAAAAATTTAACCAATTAAATAACAACATAATAATAATTTGATTTCTAAATCATATTGTCTGCAACTCTGCATCATGGGGTAACATGGGTTAGTTGACCATCAATTGAGAGTGGCTATCCTATCAATCTTGTCCATAATTAAGAACAAACATGAAGAAAGGGTGACCACACATAAAAATCAGATTGCAGTATCACACATATAAGAAAATCCTCTTTACCTTTCTTCTTTCCCTTCCTTCTTTCCAGTACCACACATATAAAAAATCCAACTTTTAACTAAAAACCTAAAAGAATTGATTTTGAAACTTATTATTAGGTTTCGCTTTCTTGTGGCTGCTATT